>CM056994.1:66012445-66057081 GCA_029891345.1 Dryococelus australis | reverse complement strand
TTTATTAAGTACGTGTTATTATGTGTTTTTATGTTTACGTTTGCTAAGATTCAAAGTTGGAAATGAAAAAAATGGAATAACACATTTGTGATGAAGGCGACTGCAGTGAGTGTAATGTGGATGTTGCGCGTCATGTCTGTTATAAATTAACTGCGTTATTTGGAAATTAAACGTAATGTAGCGAAAGCTGGTTACAAATATTTCCGGATTCTAAACCATGTTTCAGTATTCATAAAACACTTTTTTCACCTTATAAATGTCAGATAGCGAGCAGCATGGTCACAGTAGGCCTAAAGCTAGCACGCTAGTCACTACCCGACACCGCTTCACTTCTCGAACGCCCGCTGTCGGCTGGCAAACCTGTACTTCTGCGTTCCACCTCATTTCTAAACACTATATGCCTATTTGAGACCTCAAATATAGTGTTAAGAAATGAAAAAAATGTTAAAAAAATTACTTGCTTATCTACTTGTTTCTTATGTTTTGTGTAACTAACATACCTTTTATTATTCTGACATCACGATAACTGTGTCTACACTTTGTTTTTAAAATGTAAGAACTGTACACATAAGATGAAAATATAGATATGGTAGTTTGACAATCACTTAATACCTAAGATGAGATTAAATAGAGTGAAGAATATATGTAATAAAAGCTTAAGAATTTAGTTTAAGTTATTCCTCAAAAGTGGCATTCTTTCTGTTTATTTAAAGGAAAAGGTTATACAAGTAACACGGCTTACTTGCCTAAGACACGTAGGCCTGTTTAGTGTCAATTTTGTGGACATGGTCTCGTAATTTTTTGTAACTTCCATCTTAGTAACTTAGAAAAAAAATGAGTAAGGGCAAATATAAAAGTAAAATCTTCCTTGATAAACATTTAAAAAAACATGCATTTTAGTGTTTTGAAAGTAAAAATTAACTTTCTATTTAACTTACATTGTTAGGCTTATGAAAGCTAACTAGAGACAAATCAAAACAACTTAAATTTATTAAAAATTGCTGTGTTTGAAAAATACTGTATAATATAAATCAAACTTTTGGCAGGAGGGACTCTTTAGCCCCACCTAAAAAATTTAATGTTTAATTTGTATGGCTTAACATTGGGACACGTTATTATTTAGGCATTCAATGTCAATATAGCCTAAATTTGATAGCTGTGCTCTTGAAACAATTGTTAGAAGTTATATTAAATTAATAAAAATATCTATACCAAATTCCGTGTGTGTGTTAGGCCTAACTTGGAATGTATAAACTTACAAAATGTAAAATAGACATTGTGTGCTAAATTTTTTGTAAACTAATTTATATGCCTTTATTGTTATGAAATACGTTAACATATAATTTATGTATGCTCACGTCTACATCACATATGAATTGCTAAAAGCATTGTGGTGTGTACTAAACAAAATCATAGTAGGCCTACCATAATGAAGGTTAGGTCAGCTGTAAATAGTAACCATTAAGAAGTACAGTGTTAAAAGTTCCTACATAAAGGAAACACAAACGGCTTAAATATAATTACGTACGTACATCATAATGTTCTTCTTAAACAAAAAGAACTGATGTGGCGAAACATCTTCAGTGTCTCGCCTAACTACGTTAAACCACGTCTTTCTAGTTTTATGTAAATAACAAATATTTTATGAAGTGTTTTGCGAGATGTACTAGTACACTATGGTACAGTAAACCATTTAGATTATTTGGTATATTTGACTCTTTATTTTCACTTTACATTACTTCAAACAAAGGAAATATGCATCACCGCTGAAGTAAATAAACGTGGCGGTCGAGGTAGTATCTAACTGGTGACGCCATGAAGTGAGCAGGCATGACGTCCGCGGTTTTGCTGCCATTTCAAACGTAAAACTTTCCTTCAATCATAACTTTTCAAAACTAATTTTTAAACCGTGATACTTCATAAATACATTTTTATTACATAAACTCGCTATAACTGGAGACTCCCCCTCAGGCGGCTCCAGTTCTGATACATACATATTAGACGGCCGTCTAATTTATTCCTACCAAGTATACAGGTACTGGAGGAGTAGAATAGTGGAGCCCCGACCACTAGCAACACTTTCCACCCAGGGAGAGACAGTACGTCTGAGTTATATCCCTACCGGAGCACCTGGGCACTGGAGGGGGAATTTGCTTAGTTGCTACAGCCTGGCGTTGGTTGGGATTGCACACCCAGTAGTAGCAGTGGTAGCCCACACGGCTTCAACGCTTCTGGTTGGCCCGCTAAGATGGGGGGGCCTTCTGAGGCACCGGGCTTGTGCTACCAGCCACTACTGGGCAACACTATTCTAGGGTTACCTGTGTCCGTGGTGCTTGACTCACACTCCTCAGCAGACAAACCCGCTCTTTGCCATTTAAGGTGACATGGCGCAAGAAGGGAGGAGCAAAGGATTGCTCACCTCAAACGAGACTATACATCAGTAATTAAACCCTGAACGCTCAACCTACCTAAGTGTAACCAAAGCCACACAAACATGATTCAGCCTTAGTTAATCGGACACGCGTCAGCCCAAACAGTAATACAATTAAGTTAATTTCCAAAAAAATTTTATGAATTATACTGAAAAACTACACTCTTAGAATATTAAGATACATAATGTTGTAGCCAACCTCTTTCATGTGTTGTGCATTTTGTAAGGATAGCATAATTATGATTTCAGTGTTGAATTTCAGTTTTGATTGAAAATGGCTGTCACAGATTCACAGAAATTTATGTGGATGAAATGACCAGTCCTGTGGCGCTGGTCTCGCTGGTGCAGTGCTACCTGCGACCACTTGATGTTGCCTCTTTGTTGGTGCAGAAGCTTGTCAAGTTCTACATCTCGCTGCGCTCAAGTGCCAGCAGTCTTGCCGACGGCACTGGCCGCAAGCCTCACTACAGGTACGTCTCCAAGTTTCTGCATAGTGGGCATGGAGTGAAACATTTTGGTGCCTCAGCACCATGATGAATTTTTTATATTCATGCGTATGGATTGACTACATTTTAATAATAATGGAAACTTGTGAAAATCTGGAAAATAGTTTGTTTAATTGACTAAGTTCAAAACAGTTTCTTGTCGTTAAGCTCATACCAGCACTTGAAGTAATTTGTGAACTTGCTTTTAAAATATTTGAAAATATCAAAACAGGGCAAATGCATTGTGCCTTTACACTTACACATAATGGGAGATAAGCTGTCTGTATTATTTACATTGTCTCCAAAGGAATGCCTATTGTTTCATTTAACATTGTTCAACACTGTAGTATTTTGGAAAGTTCTGTAATAAATATAATTATTGTTGCCATAAAATTGTTTTCACTTTAACATCCTGTTTTTTGAAAGTGCAATTTGTGAAATATTTTACATACTGGCAATAACTGTTATGTAATTGACTGTTCAGATTGACAAATTTTTGAAAGCTGTTCAGGATTAACACTAAATGCAACATCATAGTAAATTTACTGTACTTGGCTCCACATGGTTATGTAAGAGATTTTTTTTTCCCACTTGTGTTGTTATCTTATGCATTTTCCAGCCTTCGGACATTGTGCAGAGCCCTAAGCATTGCAGCAGAAAACAAATGTGGCAGTGCCAAACAGTCCCTGTTTGAAGGAATGTGCATTGCATTTCTGACCCAGTTGAAAAGAAACTGTTATGTCAGTGTTGAGGATAACATTCGCAGGTAATGAGAGTCAGATTATTTTAATGTTTTCATTTGTTAGTTTTTGTTTACTCTTAGGAAAGTTTTGTCTAAATAAAAGCTAGTGCTAGTCTCAGTAATGTCAGCATATGAGTTTATCTTATAACTTGTGGACTAGATATGGGTCTGTCTGTTCCACTTATTTTACTGGCTCTCAGCTCGGTTGGTTCTTAAAATTAGATTCTCTGATTTTCTATCACAAATGTAAAAAAACTTTGAAACTTTTTAAAAATCTATCAAAATAAATAGATCACAGTTAAGAGATAATTTTCACTCTTAATAGGAAAATACTGCTACAGTTTGGAAGCTATTGTTTGGTTTTTATCTCAGAAAATAAAACATATGTATCTCCTCTACAATAAAGAACTACAGTAAACTCTCGATTCTAAGACCTTTATTGGTTGCCCAAGAAAAGGGTTGTTATTTTGAAGGTGGTGTTATTGGAAAAACCTTTTCAATTAAATTTGTTTGATGGTTCCCTATAAAAGGGGCTTCATTTTGATAGGGTCATTATTCTATGGTCTTGGAATCTAGAGTTGAGTGTACATTTTTAATACCAACAGCATGTGACAATTCGCGGTTATAAGACTGATGTACAACGGCCTAGGGTAGGTGACACCTGAACCTCAGTTACGTGACGGCCTTGACTAAGAGGAGGTCGCCATGGTCAATATTATGGTTTTGGTTCATGATGCCAGTGTCGTGAGAATAAATAAATAGTGACCTTTGTGTTTTGTCTGTTCACGGCCGATAAAAATTACAGGACAAGTGGCCTGTCTAATGGGAATAAAGTCAAGTACTGCTGTCACGACCCAGCGGATGAGTTGAGTAGTTGAGGTGGAACTGGGAGGTGATGCCTCTCCAGTTGGCGGGCTGTGTGAGCTGTGCCTTGCGGGGATGTGCTTCAATATGTAGCTGGTGGAGTTGGGTTTGCAACTCAAGTTATTTCTGAAGGCGTAAGCTGCCCTTCTAAACTTCTCTTGAGCGCTACCCTTCTGGGTGTACGGCATGAGAGAAGGAACAACTACCAGCCTCGCGAAAGTGAAGCAGGCAACGTAGGTCCCGAGAGTGGTGTGTTCTGTCAACCTGTACTTCAACGACGCTTGGTTGTATCCACAGGGGTCAGTCCTCTGAACCAACTCTTACTCCCTTCCGGCCCCATATACAGTGGAACTTCTTTGTATTGAACTTAGATGGATTGAAATCCTGCATCCATGGAACATATTCTGTGGACCCTTTTGACATGTGCCGCTTCTACATCTATTCAAATACGATTATGACTAATCGCCTAGAGCACCTCTTCCATCTCTACAGGCATGAATAACATGTTGCCTACTCTACAGGCAACGGGAACTTCTGTGTTTTTCCTTCTCGCCTGAAGGATATGCAACCCGGCAGGCATGCCCCCCCCCTTCCCAGCACTCGATGCCTACAAGCTGCCCAAACCTCGGGCAAGGCCGAGCACACCCCGAGACACGAAGCCAGAATCGCTGATGAGAAGATTCTCACGCCACCCAGGGTTGGAGAACGTCATGCCTCCCCCGCACCCTGCGCTGGCAGTCTACAAGCTACCATATATATGTCTGGCCGCAGCCGATCTCGGGATTCATTCTTCCGCATCTCTAGCAACCTCCCACAGCACTGCCAGTGCTTGGTATCTTCGGAGGTTACCAACCTTTGAGTATGCCCACGTGGTTACTTACTATATACGTTGACGACCAGTCAACCCGACGACATACGAACACGAACATTTTCTTTTAACTTCACTTTGTCTCATCTGGACACTTTTATTTAGCAATTTAACAATAACTCTTATTTTTCGTCTAGAACTAGTATTTCCCTTTTACTTAGAATAAGGTCACCTACACCTGGAACCACGCAGTTACCTTCATCTATCCTCGACTTGGTAGGAGGTAGCACAGGTCACGTGTTTATTGAGCTCTCAATAAACACACATTGCTCTCTACCTTTCTGTTATTATTTCCAGGATGTTCCTTTGTTTTCACAGTTGAAGGTAGAGTACGCTGTGCACCATCGACGGAAACCAGGAATTTTATTAAACTAAACTAAAACATACATATTAGATGTCTACCTGTTTCTTTCCAGCTACACATCAGCACTGTCGGTGCTCATGGGGAAGAAACAGTGATGCCACAACCACTAGCAATACCTTCACACCGGGAGGCGCGACAGACTCAGGTTGCTTCTCACCATACGCACTGGATAGTGCACGGCGACTGTGGCCTGCAGAGTTGCTGGGCATGCTAGTGCGAACACACGACCAATAGATGCTTGGCAGTCCACACGGCTCCACGTCCCTGATCAGCCCGCCACAGTGGGGGATCAGTGGGGGCTCTTATCGAGCTCGAGCCGCAAGTCACTATTGGGTTACACTGTTAGTATTTCTGTCTCAGTGCACTGCATGAACTATAGAGCTGTTACCTCATGCCTCACGAGAGGAGGAGTGGCAGAAAATTCAGGGAGCATCACCTGACTCACTCTACTCTCAGGCCGAGGATAGCATCACCCCATCCTACGCAGGATTGGCAGGTGGAACGGGACTGTGCCGCCGAACTCAGACGACGAGCAGTTGCGCCTGCTCTGGTTGTGTTCATTAACTTTTCACCATGTGTCCGCATCCACACCAAGTGTCACCCAATTGTCACCAGACTTCTGACCAGTACTGAAGTGTACCTAGACTGGGACAACCACATCTACTTGGTCTAAACGAAGCTTGTCTGTGGAACGTCCATTCTGGCATCGACATAATTTGACATATCTACTTAGAATACACAACTAGAAGTAAGAGTGTCTAAGAACTAGCCAACACCCCTTGTCTCAGTCCAGCTACCTAAGTTGCTTTTGGTGTAGCGGATAAAATCCTCAACTGACGTGTCCAGTCAGTCTAATCATACACGCATCAAGAGATTTTCTGGCATCCAACGTGGTACGTCAGACGAATAGCTGTGCGCAGTGGAAAGGCACAAATTAGACCAACTGTACCCAGAGAGCTAATGATAAACGCGATCAGACAAGCGGATTACGGGAAGTCCTTGAAACACCCCATGGCGCCCTTAACCACCACCATGTCAGAGGCTGAGGTCCATGCCGTTGCAGTCGAGAACTCTGACACCGAACCCGATGTATTTAATATACAATTTAGCCATGCAGACTGCCCAGGAAATGCCACACTAAAGGTAGAGTGCAATTACTGCACGGAAATTTTCCATTATGCTTGCATAGATTGCCCCGAAGATACCAGAGTTACAGACGGGTTAGAATACTGCTTTACAAAGTGCCATCAACAGCCAATGAGTTTTTGTAATGAAGTTACGTGTCTTGGGCGGTGCATAAACCGCTGGTGCACAACGTGCAGCGAGTCCTATCATCACCTATGCTTAGGGTGGCCCGACAAAAGTATCTCTATGCCCTGGATGGCATACCAGTGTGAGAGATGTCGAAGGAAACACATCTCACAGTCCCGCAGGTTAAGGCCTTCTCAGATATATATGTATATCCAACCTGGAACGGCACCTGGCCACCCAGCTACAGGCAGATACGACGACATACAAATAACTGACTTTGCAGATCATTCACATGAAGACCCTGTCACATTCACGCAGGAATGCGAGAAGGAATTTAAAGAAACTAACCTACCACCGAAAAATGGGTTGACCATATAGCAGCAGAGTTTACGGGAGAGGAGGTGATGGCTACTCTAACCACACAGTTCTATAGCCAGACCCAGGTTTTCGATGAAGAAACAGAAATCTCCATACAAAGAAAAAGTACAAATGTTTCGATGGGTACTCTCAGGAGTCAATGAAGCTATTGCTGTTCGCTCAGTTGGCTGAATGTTATTACCAAATCTCTGAAACGTACTACTGACAGCAAGACCCATGACCTTGGATGAATTAGTCGATCGAACTTGAGAAGCCGAGCAAAACTTTGCCGCCCAGGCGAACCTCGAAAAACCAGTCTCCACCAAGACACCAGAAGTATGAATGCCACCTGTTGCGCCTCCGAAAGGTGCACCAACCACAACCCCTTGCATGGCCTTCGTACCCAAATGCTGGTTCTGCTCAGAGAATCATTGGAACATGGACTGTCTGCGGAAGCCGGAAGGAGCTGTCGTTCCACCAAACCACATTGGCACCACGCCGCCATACAACCCACATTGACCAGCTGGAGAAGCAACTCCCAAAACCAAGTCGGGAAATGTAGATGCCGGGGTAAGAAACGGGCCACCACCCCCAGTGTACAAGGGCTCATTCTCCAGGGATTAATTGAGGGATCTCCGGTTCCCGTAGCTACACACACAGAACTGGAGCTGAACAACGACAGGATACTAGCCGTACTTGACTCTGTGGCTACCAGGAATTTCATTACAAAACTTGCTAACATCAAACAAGCTCGCCTAACTCCGACCACAAAACAAATTGGTAAGAATGGCGCAACCTGATGCCACCCTGGAAGTAACTGGGAGAATTACTTTGACTATAAAAATTCAAAACATTGAAACCCCAACAGAATATTATTATCTCACCGACCATGTCTGAATCCATAATACTGGGATGAACTTGGTTTATCCGCCAGCTATGCATTCTCGATCACGGACAACGTAGGACCTACTTGGGAGAAACCAACCGTATTACTGTAAACTGGGATCAAAACCCAGACGACATTCAACCAATACTCAGTCGACCCAATGAACATTAATCATGAACTCGAAGTACCAGAGTTCTGTCAATTAAAAGCCATACTAGATGAGCTTGCCCGCGCCTGCGGACAAGGAGGGCTATTAAGGTCCATACAACATGAAATATGGCCTAACACTGATGTACCAGTCTACAACCGGCCATTCAAAGTTACTGCCCGCCACAATGACCTCATGAAATAGGTCAACGACATGAAGCACGTGGAGATAGTAGAATCATTGAATTCTCCATATAACTTGCACGTGGCACTGGTACCTAAAAGGCAAAGTTCGATTTTACGTGAATTATAAATCGCTAAATGAAGTCACCCACCCGGTTGCTCCCCCAGCTATAGACTTGTCTCATACCCTATGAGATATTGACAATTCCAAAATATTCAGTATTCTCAGCATGGAGTCTGGATACTGGCAGATTGCCGTCTACCTGGACAGTCGAAAGTGTACAGTTTTTACGACACCCGAGGGCGAAACTCTACAATTTTGAGTCATGCCTTTTGGCATGAAAAACGCCCCCACAACGTTAAAACTATTAATTTCATCGGAAGTTCTAACAGGTTACATCAGCGAGTTCTCCTTCGCTTATCTCAACGATGTAATAATATATTCCAACAGCTGGGAGGAGCATCTAGGTCATCTGCAACGAGTATTGGAAAATCTCGAATTACATGGGATGACTTGTAAGTAGAGATTGTAAAGTTGATTCCTCGATATCTTGATACCCTCAGTTATTACAGGTATCAAAGAATCAAGAATCAAACGGTTGATTGTTGAAAATCTTCGTCCACTTTCACATAATTTTTTTGATATTATGTTGCACAGCAACAGGTCTTTGGTTTTCCAAATAGTCTGAACCTGTACCGAACTTGCATGCATTGACCGGAATTAACCTTTCAATGATGGTTCGACTATGAAAGAATTAAAATAATACAGTAGAACCTAGATTATCCACGATAATGCAGGGGAAGAGATAGTCGGAAAATCAAAACTCGCGATAAATGAGTAGTTTTTATCTTGATGGCGGCATTTGGCAGATGGCTATTATCAGTATTTGGCTGCCTCACTTCACTCCGATGTCACTCTATGTGCTGTGTGGTTTGGCTTTAATTGGAAAACCAAACTCGTTTTCTTTTATGCTCACTTTCTGACATGATTCAGTACTAATTGTATACTGTTGCAAGAATGCTACAAACGCACATGGAAATCTACTGCACAATATCTAAACGTGTAAATGTCCGCGTAGACAACACACTAAAACAAACTGCCAGTCATGGATGAAAGACCACCGCCGCACACGCGGATACTGTTATAGATAGCACTTTGTTGTGTGTAAGTGTTGCGATCAGCGTTAGTTGGTAAGCCGCGTGCCGTAAGTCGGCGTTGGTCTGCAACCAGATGTGGTTTGTAGATAAGAACCCTTGTTAGTGGCAAACTCCTAGAGTTCTGGGTCGCTGACGCGGAACATTCATTGGCTTTTAGTCTGTTGCGTGATAGTTATTAGTATTGGTAACAAAAGGATCCTGGACCAGAATCCTTAATAATACCAGGATTCATGGTATTATTTTTCGGATCTTTTATTTTATTTGCTTATTATTTAATGGTATATTAGATAAAGAACAGGTACATTTTTTGTACGATACCTATTTCCTGTTTGTGACATTTTCATTCTTGATATAGTCAAAATTGAAAGCAATTTTTTTTTTCGTGTTTATCTTTACCAAAAATATGTCTCTTTTTTTGTGAAACTAGATGGTGTTAAAATTTTCAATGTACTGAGGATTTTATTCACATAGACATGAAGAAAATGTCAAACGATTTGTGGAATTATTTTTCACTTGATGTAAATGACGCAAATGACTTATTTTACAGTTTGTGTTCGTCAAAAATTTCACGAGGTGGGGTTAGTCGCACAACTAGCAACATGAGAAAACATTTATGTAAACATGACAAGTACAAAAAAATTGCCAATAATTATGATTCAGAAGATCTTTTGGGCAAATATGCGTGTATCAGCTAGTTATCCAGTGTCCCTGCAACTTAAAATGTCTGGTAGAAGCATTTTCATTTAGCAATGTTAAATGGAAGGTTACTTGTATTTCAGTTTCATTACTGAATATCAATATTTGTGTACATTTTGGTTAGCTTCATAAGTTGACCTATAGTATTGCATTGAGAAGTTGAAAAATTTTGTTCAACTTTTTTTATATATACTGTGTCTATATTCATTTTAAATAAATCATATATTCATCAAAAATACTGATATGAACTTGTTAGGCCTAATAGATAAGTCTGAATTTAGGAAATTAACTTGACTTAGCAGACCAGAAAGTCTTTCCATAATTGTTTTCATATTTGTGTCTGTCTAATTTGACCTATAAAACGAAATTTCAGAATGATACGTTGACTTTGGCACATGTTGATAATCACTATACCTGAATTTATGGTATCGGAATCGAGGTGGAATTGAGTGAAAGGTTTTGCAGTTGGAATCAAGAATTGGAATTGAGAAAAATTAATACTTTGACATCTCTACTTGTAAGCTATTGAAAAACTTCTTTGGCAAGACATCAATCGATTATCTGGCCCACGTCATATCGTCCGAAGGAAATTTCCCGCAACACAGTTCATTACAAGCAATTGAAGAAGCAGAAGAATCCTCAAATAAGTGGCAACTACAACAGGACCCGGGTCTGTGTAATTGGCTGTGAGACTTCGTTCCAAACATTGCGATATGCATGGCTCCGCTGCACCCACTTCTCGACAAAGACACCCGTTGGCAATGGGGCCCGGAACAACAAGTGTTTTCTGACTTGAAGAACAGCTTCAAGAATATCCACCAACTCTATCAGCCACAAGGAGACAATCTCTTAATGCTGCAAATGGACGTGTGTCAGAACGGCCTGGGCGCAGTATTATATCAGCAAGATGAAGGAGGACAACCCCATGTGATAGCGTATGCATCACCCCGCTTAAATGAGACCTAGCAGCCCTACCACATTAATGAGCATGAGTGTTTGGTCGTTATCTGGGCCGTGAAGAAATATCAGTATTATCTCGAAGGGCAACACTTAATTCTGCAATCCGACTCTAAAGCCCTCTAATGGCTACACAAGTCCTAGAATTCGAAGGCCAAGCTCGGCCATTGGGACATGTTCCTCACTGAGTTTGACTTTGAGGTCCAACATTGCCCAGGGAAGTTAAACGACCTGCCAGACACCCTGTCTTGTTCCCAGACATTGGAGGAGGAAGCTGAGGAGGAGGAGGAGGAGAAAATGTTCCCCTCCCCCAGATCAAAAGAAGTCCGGAAGAGCAAATATGGCTCCTTCAACTACAGATCAACCATCAACAAATTACTTTAAGCCAACAGGAAGATCCTGATATCCGATGCTTACTCCAGGAACAGTCCCAACGATACGCATTACAGGATGACTTCGTATGGACAAGCAGTGGACAACCCAATACACCGTGAAAGATCTGGGTTTCACCACAGTTACAAGCTGACATATGCAGACACCATCACGACCATCCCCAAGCTGGTCATCCGAGTATGAGGGAAACCCCACAGAGATACAAGACAGCCTGGACACACATAGCCGCTTATCTAATGGGCCCATATCCACGTAACACGAAAGGAAATTGCTACCTCCTCGTAGTGACCGACCAATTTTCCAGATGGGTAGAGGCATTTCCTCTTCCCAGCCAAAAGACCACTCCAATCGTGCGGAAGATGGAAGCATAGATTTTCACACGATAGGGCTATCCGAAAGCCACATTGATGGACAATGGCATCCAGTTCACTAGCAGTCAATTGCAAACTGCCTGTCAAGAGTGGGGGGGGGGGGGAACCTGGACTACCCCTTCCTACCATCCACAAGCCAACCCCACTTAATTAAATGAGGTGTCAGGAGATTAAGAAGTGCCTCCGTATCAATGTGGGCAATGATCATAAGCATTGGGATAAGCACATCCCTACCATACTGTTTGCCCTTCGACGCCATACAGAGGCAGTTGACACCAGTCCAAGCATCCTACTCTTGGACAACCCTTACGCTGACCAGGCGACTGGCAGTGGGATAGCGAACCCACTGACACGCCTCAACCTGAGGACATCCGGCTAGCAGCCCTAGTGCGTACCACGCATGCCCAGAAAGTTCAAAACACATATATTTTGAAGAAATATCCCCAACCGAAGACAGGGATAAGAGAATTTAACTTTATGGGAAGCCGCCCTCCTGCGAAGTTATCCACTGAGCAAAGCCAGCAATCAATTCAGCACTGGCCGTGTTCACAAATGGCATGGACCTTACCGTATCATATGTAAGCAAGACAAAATCTACTGGGCTGAGGATATACGCGGACGGATTCGTAAGGCCACCAGAGGTCAGATACGACCATACCCAGGGGACATGCCAATACTTGGGGACGACGATGCTGAAGAAGACATACCTGGCCAATTGGAGGATGAAGATGAACGTCCACCCAAAATGGTAGAACGTGATACAGAGCCAGGAACTTCAACGAGACCCGTACCAATGCCCATTGTGGTTGATAGGGCACCCAATTACATCGCACCATGGAAACCCGATGCAGAACAACACCAAGGTGCATTCTCCGTGAGATCAATGCCATCGACGCCATGCAGCTACGCCGATAAGATAGCAGCCAAACCAAGATCTATCTGCTGTGAGTTATCCTGGCAGAGCCCCCACGACAGAGAACCCCATCAAACACCCCACCGATCAAGCTGCATCAGCGAGCGATTGGAGGTACCTCTGGTGAGAGGGGAAGGAATCACACAGGTCTCCACCCTGTACAACTACGGAACTGGAAGTTGATGCCATCCCAACTTCAGTAAGGTCGTCCCCAGATGAAGAAGTACAAGATACCACGAGACCAAAGGAACCCGGGATGTCGAGCTCAAATGAGTGTGCTCCGCCTCAACCACCTGCCACACATGTAGACCTGCTTATTGGATGTCGAGCTGCCATGCCGGAAGTGCTCCCCCTCAAGAACCTGACACACACAATTTCCCGTGGCCGGCAAGCCCATTGTCTCTGCTGGACCGTGCTGCTGGACCTCTATTTCTTCCGCATCTGGACTGAAGAGTAGTGGAATATGGAATATTAAAATTATTTAATTTCTTCATGTGCATGCCTTTGGCATGTGGGATTACGGGTGGGCAATGGATATTCTATTTATGTGGGTTGATTACAATTACGTAATTGGCTGTCGAGGCTTGTGGAATCTCCTGGCTCGTTAGTTTATTTTATTTTGCCACTGTTAAACTTCCCGCTGAGCTCGGGTCACTTGTTGATGGCGCAAAGTCGTGCATAATATGCGCCTCTGTACAGCGCAGCATGTTGGTATGCGTCAACGTCTAGACGAAACTAGTAGAAAAAAACTAGTAGTTGAGAAAAATTGTTTACTTATAGGATGATACTATTTATGATAGAAGGCAGGACTGGATATCAGGAAAATTTTGAGTAGTATTCAAACTTCGTAGGATTAAGGTGTTTCTTAACGTGGCTTACAGTTCACAGAACGTCACAGCATCTAACTAACTAATCTAAGCTCCAAAACATCTACTTACTCTACAGAGGGACTTAACAGTACACTTCTCTACTTAGAAACAAAATAATATTAACCAAGCAATCTGTAGAAACTAACAACACCCTAACCTACTACTTAAAATACCTATGCTACGTCCAACTTCTGGACGTGTGCTCTGACTTAGGTCTTAATCTGTTGAAAGATGGCAGCAGAGAGAGCGATCTCCTAACTGAAATTACCCGCCTAGCAGTATGCTATCATGCTAGTCAATGGGGGTGCAGGGTTTAAACTTGCCAGCCAATCGGAAGGCTTCCTACTCAAATAACTAATCTGACATACTCCTAACGGCCTAATTCCCTATGTCATAGAATTACGTGTCTTGTAGAAGGTAATAAAAATAACACAAATTCCCTGAAACAATTACAATGGTATGAGACTAAGAAAATTAATGAATATATTTTATTATTAATTAAAATACAATCAAAAATCAAATCTAGCTAATTAATGAATTTAAACATAAATTATTGCCATTCTAACCTCTAATTATTCAAAATCCTAAACATACAAAAATTAATAAAAATGAAACATATTCGAAAAGTATGCAAATTACAGTGTAGAATGTGTAAAAAATATATATAGATTATAATAATGTATGCAGAAATTGCAAAAGTTTATAGTACAATATTTACGAATTAATTTTGATATATTCAGGCTGAAGCATCCGTCCATGAGACGTTGTAGACAATGTAATCTTGGTTCTCGTGATACATGGTAACTAATGACAACTCCGTTGAAATTGAGCCGGTAAGCTTACTCACTGATGAGGCAAAGTTGTTAAATCATTGTTCAGAAGATTTTATGTGTCATATCTTTTCATAGTCTGTCACCTTCCTCCTAAGTTGCCTTTCCACTTGTGCATGTTTGTGTGAGCAAGGTGTTGTCATGTGTCCAATGCGTAGGCAGGTGTTTCCATTTTTCATCCCTTCCCACTCTGAACACCTGTTGCTGGGTCTTTCATCTTCACAAACATGAGCTAGGGGCATTGGTTTGACGCACACCACACAACTGTTTTATACAGCCTGCTGTTTAACAGACACCCCAACTGTGACGTCAGGTATGATATCTTGATCCTCGAACAAGAGAGAATAGAAAGGTAGCTGTGTATGTTATTGTCTTGTATACTGTTTTTGTTCGTGACTTATTCAGAAGAATTGTGTTTTCATGCCTTTTATTTTCAGTATTCCGTGTTGCAGGAAAGGGTTTCTTTCGTTTATGCAGTGGATACTCGATGAATTGTTCTTGTTTATGCCTTACCATATCTCCTGTTTATGTAGTTTGGACCTGCAAATTTCCCATTTAAACAAAGCTATACTATAGTTTTTCAACTATAGTTTTTTTCTCATAATATCCATTCAAAACAGACAGTATATTCACCAAAGATTGTGTGCATCAATTGTTTGTTCTTGTACACTGTGTGAATGCCAAACAACTCAGATAGTCGACAAGTGGTACTGTTGATAGTAATGTGTACATTTTACAGCATTGTTTCATATTTGATGGACTACACTTATTCTTCCTACGTGTTTACTGTACTTGTAGGTTGGCGACAGTGAATAAGCATCTTTTGTTCTTATTCTTATGTGATTACTGCACTCGTCGGTTGGCGAAAATGAGAATGAATCACACAATCTTTGCCACTGTATTGGACTACCTATGATCATGGTAATTGTAAACGGAATTTGGTATGTAAGGTTATGAATGCTGTATTTTAAACAGGGAAGGGTCAATACCACTTCTCTATACTTGATACCGGTTTGGATACCAAAACATTATCAAGATACTTAATACCAATACTTTTCTCGGTACTAGGGAAGTCAAAATTGATTCCTCGATACCTTCATAGTCTCGATTATTACAGGTATCAAAGAATCAAGAGTCAAAGAGTTAATTGTTATAAATCCTCGTCCACCTTCACATGAATTTTTGAGGTTATGTTGCACAGCAACAGGTTTTTGGTTTTCCAAGTAGGCTGAACCTGTACCGAGCTCTCATGCGTTGACTGGATTTAATTTATACTTTTCCCGGCCCCAGCCTAATTCGTATTTATTAAAGCTGAAAATGTCCACTATCTATTTTCGAATATTTTTTTTTATTATCCCTCATAAAAATTATTCATACCCGTCACCAAAAATTTTATTCAATGATGGTTCGACTATGAAATAATTAAGATAATACAGCGATAATGCAGGGAAAGAGATTGTCGGATAATCAAAACTCCCGTTTAAACTAGACATTTTTATCTTGATGTTTGCCATGTGGCAGGCGGCTATTATCAGTATGTGGCTGCCTCACTTCACCCCAATGTCACTATTTGTGCACTTTTTTAATTTTTTGTGCACTTTCTGACATGATTCAGTACTACCTGTATACTGATGCAAGAATGCTACAAACGCATGTGGAAATCGACTGCACAGCATCTAAACTGTAAATGTTCGCGTAGACAAAACACTAAAACAAACTGGCAGTTGCGGATGAAAGACCACCGCCGCACACGGGGATATTGTTGGAGATAGACTTTGTTGTGCGGAAGTGTTTGCGGTCAGCGTTACTGGATAAGCCGCGCGTGGGAAGTCTGCATCAGTCTGCAACCAGATGTGGTTTGTAGATAAGAACCCTCGCTAGTGGCCAGCTCCTAGAGTAACAGGTTGCTGTTGCGAAACATGCATTGGCTTTTAGTCTGTTGCACGATATTTATTAGTAGTAGGAGCATAAGGATCCTGGTATTATTTTTTGTATATTTTATTTTGTTTACAGATTATTTATCGGTACATTAGATAAAGAACAGGTACATTTTCTGTACCATACATATTTCCTGTTTGTGACATTTTCGTTCTTGAGGTAGTCGATATTGAAATTTTTTTTTGTGTTTACCTTTACCAAGAATTTCGGTCTCTTTTTTTTTTATTAAAGTGGGTAGTGTTAAATTTTTTATTGTTGTACAGAGGATTTTATGTACTTAGACGCGAAGAAGATGTGTGGAATTATTTTTCAGCTGATGTAATTGACTCCAATTACGCATATTGCAGTGTGTGCTCAGAACTTTCACGAGGTGGGGTTAGTGGCACAACTAGTAACATGAGAAAACACTTAAGTTATCACAACGAGTACAAGAAAATTGCCAATAGTGATGTTCCAGAAGATCTTTTGGGCAAAGATGTTTGTAGTAGCAAGTCATCCAGTGTCCCCACAACTTAAAATGTCCGGTAGAAGCATTTTCATTTAGGAATGCTAACTGAAAGGTAACTTGTATTTCAGTTTCATTACTGAATAGAATCAATATTTTTGTACATATTGATTAGTTTCATAAGTTGACCTAAAATATTGCATTTAGAAGTTGAGAACTTTTGTTTAACTTTTTTGTATAATATTGTGTCTATATTCATTTCAAATAAATCATAGATTTGTTAAAAATTCTGAAATCAACTTCACTTAGCAGACCAGAAAGTATTTCTTGTAGTTGTCTTCATATATGTGTCCATCTTGTTTAACCTATAAAACAAAATTTCAAAAGGATACATTGACTGTAGGCACATGTTGATTATCACTATATCCTAATTTATGGTATTGGAATTGAGGTGGAATCGAGTGAAAGGTTTTGCAGTTGGAATCGAGAATCGGAATTGAGAAAAATTGGTATTATGTGATCCCTACCCGATATCATATTGAAATGGTCATGAACACAAAACAACTTGGTCGAGAAGATTGCATGTTGTACTAATGTTGTTGATGCATACTGAAATAATATAAAAACCACATCACACTTGAAGCAAATGGTGGACGGCCTGTAACTCAAACGTCCTTATCTAATGATAAACCAACACCATCTCCGTTGATTCTATAAAATCACATTTCCACAGTAAAAGTTGTAATAAAACTTTGTGCGAAATAAAAGCTCAGTCAGTACCCTTACTTTGTGATTTTGCAGTTTTTATTATTTTATTTTGCGACTTAGAGTAAATTACTGTAATGATTGTGTACTAAATAGTTTGATAACGAAGAGAGAATTGAGTGATAAGCACGGCAATTTTCCGTCCGTCTAGTCCAACGCTCAGCACAGTGTGTGGCTTCGCGTTCTCCCCTTACACATCTGTTGAGAGGGATAGTGGTTGCCTAGCAACTAGCGTTTAAATTACTATAATACTGAAACCATGGTATTGGGGAACTGCAGCACAATTAAAAGCAATTTTAACTTTTTTCAGTTTACAGTGTCCAAAAGTACATAGAGTAATGCAACAAACCATGTAAATTTAAGTAAATACAAAATTATACATAAAAAAATAGAGAGTCTATATTCATACAAATGTTTAATTATGGACACAGCAGGAAGCATGCATAAGGTTGTTTACTTGTATTGTTTCTGTTGACAGTCAAGTGATAGTTCTGAAACAAATTTGGTGGATTGTTTTTATATATGCATTGATTCTACAATAAACAAGGTTAATGTTACTTGCAATCTATCTACTCTCAAAATCTAGTTCTTTTACAGAACAAAATGTAGGCTAACTGATGATTTGTGTTCAGGTGCTTTGCTACACATTTGGGTTGGTATAAAATATTTGTTTGTGAACAAGAAGAATAAAAATAAATGCATGTCACAGAATTAATTTTTAACATGAAAATGTTACAAATTAACTTGTAAATACAGTAGAACTCTTTTTATAATGAATCTCAAGGGAACACTTTCTCTGTTCACTTTATAAGAGAAATTTCATATTTACACGTCTTAAAATAATATACCGAACTGATATTCTATATTTACATGTGCAGAGTATTTTATATTCATATTAACCTGTGGGAAAGCTTTTTATAACTGAAAACTGTAATAAAAATTTTTAATATTAACCTAAATCAAACTGAAATACATTTTAACCTGTATGGATAATTTTTCAAGGTACCAAAATAAAAAACTGTTGCATGTTAACAAGCAATGCATACAGACAAGATCATCGATACATCAAAATTGGGTTTGGTGGTGTAGGTGGGTGCAAAACATCACAGAAAATATGTCGGATGCTGGACATTTGCCAGATAGGCAGCCACACAATGATTTCCATCCCCAACTGTGACGTCAGGCAAGACGCCTTTGTTCGCCGAACAAGTGAGAGAGAGAGAGAGAAAAAAAAGATAGGGCACGTGGCTGTGATAACAATCCCTCCCTCCCCTTGCTATTTCCACTCCGACCCTCATCAATCTCAAGCTGGTGGATTGATATCTCAGCAGAGTGGAGCTTGGGACAAAAACCATGAACTTAGTTTGATAAACAGTGGAAGTTGAGCATCTTCTCCACTGAGACTCTAATTTCGACATGTGCTTGCTTACACAGGAAAACTTTCAACATAGGCAAATTCTGCAGAAGCAGATAGGGGCCTGACTCCGCACAGTTCTACAACCACTCCAAGAGGGAACATAAATTATTCACAATTTTCGCATAAGAAAATTAATGTTCCATTGCAAATAATACTTAAATTACTATTCGCAACTATTAGAATTTTCAAATATTTGTACACCTCTAGTAAATACCATTATCACAATGTTAAAATTTGATACTTTAGGATATTTTGATGCAATACTTGATACTATAAAGTATCGAGGGTATCAAGGTATCGCAACATTGTGGATCCCATTCCTAATTTTAATGGCGTGACTATTATAGGAAACTATCGGTTGTGGGTTTGGTTATTATTGGAATGGTTTTAAAACATCTTGGCAAGTAATAGTGGACAAAAATCATCACCAATAAATAAGATATGAATTTTAACACAGGGAATGAGAGTTGCTTGGCCATTGAAGGAACACTTGACAAAAAATATTAAAATAAGTAGAAATTAAATTTTGCGTAATTTCAAGGACTGAAGTTTTTAATTTAAGGTGAATATTTAATTATAAATGTACTTTAATTTATTTTTAATGAGATCTTTAGGCTTTTGGTTTAAACAAATATGCAGTTTGAGGTTATTATGTTATTTCTCAGGTTAAAAATCCAAGTCCGCATCCATTGTTTTCCAGCATACTTCATTTTTCTGTGTTAGTCCATTGAAAAACGTATTTTCGAGAATCCATTGTATAAGTAAACTTGTGTATGTTCTACTTGTGTCTCTCGAAAATAATGTTGTACTACTGCACTGTATGATACCAAAATGGGTATATGAAAATTTATGTTTGTTAGGATTGTTTTTGGCAACAAGAATTCCAACGTAAAGCTTGTTCCCCCACCTAAGCCGACTGATGTATCTGCAGTATTGGTGGAAGGCTACTGGATTTCACAAGGAACTCTGACAGTCTCTTCACCAGATGCCAAGGTACAAGTATCCAGAACCTTTCATTAAGAGAAGGAATTACGGTTGACCATGATGCTTTTTAACAATGGTGATTGGAAGATTTCAGCTTCATCCTACACATAGCTTTGCTTGTGAGTTTTGAAGTTGGCATTACCGTTTGTCCCGACTTGTAATGAGATAGTTTTATCTACCATGTAGATTGTTTTATTCACTGGCCCACTGTAATTATGCATTTTGGCAACAAGTTCTTTTACCCCCGCCTAGATAGCACTACTAGTAGGATTTTTGTTTGTTTTGCTTCCCATCCTCCAGTCAGCTGGTGATGTCATATTAGCAAGTTATGCATTCATTACCCCCTGCTCAGTTACCACCTCTCACCCTCATGACCCCAGCCAATAAGCATCGGGCAGTGACTTGAAGGAATATAAAATGGAGGAACAGTTTCGACTCCTGGCCAGTCTTCAGTCATCCAGCCCTCGTTGCTCGGAACTGTAGTTAGCATGTCTCTTTGCTGCGAGTTATCTGACCATTCAACCACCACGTTAGTCAGGTGTCTCTCTTCGCAACAAACCTTTCTGGTATAGTGGGATAAGGAACATAAGAACTTGTGCAGACCCCAAGGTCAGCGGGCAGTCACGTGACAGCTCTCCTGATAGTGGAGGGGATTAGACAGTAGGCAGCTCGCAGCACTGCGGAATCGGTCCGGCACGGTTGTCGTGCGGCCCGAGTTACACGACACAACTTACCTCCATGGCATTTGCTCGCATATAAAGTTCGGTACACCACTGTGGGGACGTGCGGATCTGAACCCACACTGGGGTTATAAGGATTCCCAATGGAATTACGATGAGCCCCAAGGACTCCCCAAATCATATATATACTGAAAGTGATTACGTACTGTACCTTTTCGACCATCTCCTAAAAATAACAGTTCTGTTCACTGCATTATTTTACGTTATTATTGGGCATAAATAAGGTATTCATTCCAGGTGTCGCAAGCATCACAAGACATTGTAGGGTATGAGTATACCCTTTACTACTATGGAATGTTAAACACATTCCCTGTATATCAACATTATCACAACAAAAGATGGTAGCTATACGAATACAACACAGGTTTATTATTTTAAATTGAGAATAATGCCCCTTAAATTTTATTTGGTAAGAATAATATAAAACTTTGTTAAATAGCTAGGTTTACTTAGAAATAATAATGTGATGAAAAGTGATTAACTAGTGTACATGTTTTTGACTGCAACATTTCTAAAAAACTTTATAAATTGTAACTCAATAACAATGTGTTTCTAAGGGGTCATAGACCTGGTGCCTGAAATCGTCGTAGTATATTTGAAATATGTGTAATTTGACAGAACTATTAAAAGTACTACCAGTAGGATTACCTACGGGAAGGAAGCACATTCGAAACGATGAGGGATAATACATTCAAGACCTCATGCACATCAGAAAAATTATTTTCGTACCCTCCAAAATAGTTAACAAACTGCTTATTCAGACTACTGTATATCACAATATGCGAATCAGATTCATGGGATGCTACGACTGAGGAATGCTTTGGACTTAGTACAGAGTTGTATCCAGCACCCACATTAGGCCGTCCTCACCGGAAGAAGAGAGGTCGTAGAGCCTCCTTCCCCGTCGTACTAACCCCCCCCCCCACCCTTTTTTTTTTGGTGCGTTTCACCAGGGAATTTCACCTCACAGCTGATTATTTTTCACCCCTTGTTAACCCCCACCCTCTAGTTGAACCTTGCCGGACGCCACCTAGCGTCCCAACGAGATATCATGGTGTGATCCCGCAGACCGCATCACCCCCCGACCGTTCTTTCATGAGCAGAGATATAGTGAAGGGTATTCCCCCTCTCCCCCCTCCATGAGCGTTAGACCGAGGTAGTGAACCTCCCCTGCCTCTCTGCTTGTTCCACTGGCTTCAGAGTGTCAGCCCCCTCATGAGAATCATTAGCACGCGTTGCATGAACCTCGTGGCCAACTTCCCCGAAGGACTGCCCTCCCCGGGAACCGAACTGGGCGCAGCGCATACCCTGTCCCTCCAGGCTTGGTCCCGCCTACACCATCCCTAGAGTCAGCGGAGTGTAATTAGGATAGGGAATCCAGGACGTACGGCACTTTATCCTACACTTCCTCCCCAATCCTGGACAAGCATAGAGAAAGCAGACAGACGGAGAGTGAAAACCTTGATCCAACTACGCCAACCTCTGTGGAGTCTACGGTCAACTTGGCGACCGGCCCCATTTGCTCAGAAGAAAAGTCAAAGAGAGAGAGTGTGATGGTGAGGGAGAGGAAAGGGATGGAGAGTGTGAGAGGGGAGAAAGGGGAGATGTTGGAGAGGGGCGAATGGTGACGAAGAGGGGGAGGGTGGAGGGGGAGGATCAAAAGTAAAGCAGCCATGCCTGGACAGTTTGTAAAAACGAGTGAACGCAATGCCTGCGATCCTGCATGGGTAGTTCGGTAGCACATGCTGGTCACCTGCGCTGCAGCCCACGGCAACTACAGTAAACCACCAAGACGAAGCCTACAGTAGATGATGTCACCCACAGTATGTCAAACATGGGTGTCAAAGATGAGCCCAGTAGTATCACCACCAGCTCTGAAGCAGATGCGAAAAATGCCTGGGATGCATGGCCCGAAGCTGTCTGCTGCCGCCAGGAGGCCCCGCTGTGCACCAGGTGCACGTGCACGTGCCTGGCTGGTACCGAGTCACAACCTGGCAGGCCCCCGCCTCTTTCCGCTGGCCAGTCTCTCCACTACTGCAGCGCCTCGGAAGCAAGGGCGCCCCATGAAACGGCGTGTGGTCAAACGGTTACGCCCACCTCCAGCATCAGCTTCCAGTACTAATTGAGTACCTGGCAGAAGCCAGATATTGGACTAGCGCTCTTACCCGTCATAATCCCGATAGCTATATTTAGTAGGGTTGTGCTTGTACTAGGGAAGACCGCATCCTGAAGAGAATGCGAGAGTGTGATATCTCGTGTAGTAGGGATGGCTAGGTGTCAATTAAAACACCTACAAAATCTTAGCCTGTTAGAAAGTGCATCGAAAGTGGCTACACCCACCTCAAGAAGTCAGTTTTGTTAGCACGAAAATCTTTTGTAACATTAACTTTACTTTTAAGGTAGAGAATTTACAAGAAAAACCCTCATTGTAATGAAATGAGACCCTACACATAAAATAGAGAGTGTCCAAGTAAAGTAAATTTGCCTCCTAAAACAGACACAAGTCAAGTAACGTAGAAGAAAATTAAAATTTTTATTTGAAATTTGGCATTTGCTCCATAGTTTGCGTGCCAGAAATTTTGTTTACCGAGGCCAACTTATAGTAACTTCAAACCCCGTAAGCAAACTGGATAATTTATGTGTGCATTTTCCTCACAAACCCCATTAGTGTTCACGTAAAGTTAGCATTAGACCAGAACTAAGTAATAAAAAAAAATTAGTTTGTTTTTAAGAAGAATAGAATGACACGCTTAACGTAGAATCCCAGAACTCCGTGAGCACTGTCAGGAAGTGAGCACGCGAAACCAAAGTCCATCAGCAAGCCTGTAAACACAACCTTGATGAAACCCTCTCCATTCCTCACAGTGCGACTGGGCTACATTGAAATAAGAAACCCTGTAAAGCTGCGTAAAAGCATGAGGCGAGAATTTGCTGTGAGTATGCTGTAACCCGCCACCCAGAAATTTGAAAACTTCGTAAAGATTTTTGAGTGTAAATTATATGAAACCTCTAACTTTGAAAATGGTTTCAAAAGTAAAATTTTTGTTTTCCAGTGTCATAACCTTAAATATGTTGTGTAATTCTTGTTACATATTTTAACGTAAAATTTCTTTCTCTTGTAAAACCTAGAACATAACAGCGTTACACACCCTGTCAGAAACTCAAGGCTAGGAGTTTGATGTAAATAAATCGTGTAGTGAGTAAGCCTAGTTAATTTTTCCTTACAAGGAAACCCAGATAATCCAGTAGAAATAATGTGAGTTGACGTATTATTTTTGTATATCCCTTGTCGTAGTTTATAAGAGTGAACCTTAAAAATTATGCGTAATCCTGTATTATGTAAATGTACCACTGTCAGTACGGCAAGCGTAACCCCTATACTCAGTGCAAGTTAGAAGTCCCATACGTTGAAAACCATGAGAAATGTAATCTCGTCCCCAGCCAGTGAGGCTGAAACTCTTGCCCATAATTTGACATGTAAGCATGAACTTAACCCTGTATGTCATAGAGTCAACTTATACCCCTGTATAAAAGTAGGTATAAAGAGTATTTCTCCTGCTTGTAACCTCACTAAGAGGACAAAATGGAAAAGTGTGACTAACTTAGTTTTGAATTTAACCGCCTTAATAAGGTACACCAGTCTATAACGTCTAGCCAGAATCGTGTATATAACCTCCTTAATAATATAAGCCACTGTCGGGCGCTTAGAAGTAAACATTGTTTTTGCCATCCTGCTATAACCACCCAAAAAGGGATCAGTATTTTCTTATGTCTATTTTAGGTTAGAATTATCATTGAATAATTTCTCACGTACAATACGTGCCTAAGTGTACCCATGTTTTGTCTCTAAGAGTGTAAAATGTGTTGAGAAAATCTCTCACTGTCAGTGCACATGAATCAATTGTTTTCATGTCTGTGTGAAACCCCTAAGTGAGCTGTGTTAGTAATTAAGGGAAAATCTCAACAGTATTCCACACTCTCGTTATGCTCATGTTCCTGAGCCCCTTTATGTAATGGTAAATGGAGGCCCACGCCTACCTAAGTCATGAACCCTCTGCCCCAGTGCAGACCCCTAAAGTTACATGCGCACTAAACTGGTGAAACTTTGCTCAAGAGAATAGTACTTGAGCAGGCACCTGTAAATAATAATCACTTATACTAATCCCGTTATATAAGGGAAAAATATCATGCATATGTATTAGTACATAAGAATGCCTTAACTTGTGATTATTGTCAATACAAGTTCTATAACCACTACTTGATAATCTTATCAATGTATTACTTGTACATAACATAGTTTGTAAGAAATTGTGTTCCGCATTCATATCTTACAAAAATGTTTACAGCAAAGGATATGTTATGTTACACACAAATCGTGCTACACCCATTTACCTCAAGACTACCAAGAAAAAAAATTTTTTTTTTACTTGAGTGGTTTCAGTGTTTTGCTCCTATGATGCAATGCCCGCTTAGCTTGTAGGAGAGTTACCATTAGACTAGGCTGTGTAATTAATAATTTTATTATTAATTAATAACTTTTATTAAAAGTTAAACAAATTTTCTGCATGTCGGATACTGTGCAGCAACTCCCGGCCTAATTAACTTATTACTCCAGGGCCACAGTATACCACTCCCACATGAAAACTTGCATTCGTTCGATCCATTTTATTTTTATTTTTTGAGAACACAAAAATAAAAGATAATGTAAAAAAAAAAAATTTTCAAACCACATTTGTACACACTCTGTATAAATTATTTTTCTTTTTTATCATGCCAATGTGATACTGCTCTCAAACTAGGAAGGCCTAGGTTCAGCATTTAACGGCTCGTTCCCCAACCTCCTTCCAAATTTCTTCCTCCCTTGGTAAGCAAGAAAAAGGAAACGCAACGTGACTGCACTGCTCGACGCTGAGAAACAGATGACTTCACACCCGCCACCTGACCGCTACCAAGAAGAGAGAAAGAGAGTGAAGAGGAAAAGAAAGGGAATGCTGTTCACCCACCACAGAGATTTTTACCAGATGGTGCGCGGCCGAGATACAGGCACCCGTTACTCATTCAAGGTCAGAACGCACAGAGCAGGCGCCCGCCCAGAAGCCCAACTCACTCAAGACAGCGTGCACACGGAAGAGGCTTTCGCCTAGAAGCCCATCAAGAGTTCAATAATTGAGGCATCCACCTTCCCGACCTTCAGCACAGTAGTAGAAACCAGAGAGGGGTCTACGTTGCTCAGGGGGTGGCTGATTGATGCATGCCAACATGCTGTGCGGTAAGAATGCGCACTCTACGGACGACTTTGCCTCATCTACGAGCCACGGGTTGTCATGGGTAGAATATACAAGCAGCAAACTAGAATATATGTATCGCGCTAATAAAGCCCACAATTCTGGGTAGCCGATTACATCATTGTAAATTACGTGCGTAATTACAATCCCCATTGCCCACCCAAATTTATGTATGCAAAAGCAACCCCCGCGATTGGAAAAAATATTATTCAGAATTCTATTACTCGTCGCTAGCTCCGGAAGAAGTTCCTACAATCTCGAGAGATGGCAGCACCCCCATGACCTTCTGACACAGCCTGCCCGCCTCAGAGACAGGGGATTTAAAATGTCGTCGCCTCCATGCTGGGTGATAAGAAAAGCGCTGTGCTTCTGTACCCCCGATAAACACGCCCCCGTGGTGAAAGGCTATGCTACACCCTGCACCCCAAAGAACTGCTGATAAGTAAAAATTCAGTATAAATACAACCCCAGCAGCCAGCACTGGCAGATGCGCCGAGCTCGGCGACCGAAGAGGACACAAGCCCTCCCTGGAGTTTGCTAAAGACTCTATACCTACCTTGAGTCCGCAAAGACTCTCCTCAACCTTCCTCAGTCTGCAGAAGGCTTACCTATCTTGGGAGTCTGCAAGGACTACTCTGTACACCACCTTAGTCCGATAAGGACTCTCCACTTACATCACTCTGCAGAAGACTTTCCTTGTAGCCTGACTAAGGGCTATTTACCTCCTACCTTAAACCCTACTACACTGTGCCCTCCAAAGGGCACAGTGTACTTTACCCGCTGCAAACTTGATACAGCAAAACTTAGGGAGTACTGTGCCCTCCAAAGGGCACAGTACTCCCTAAGTTTTGCTGTATCAAGTTTGCAGCGGGTAAAGTAGTTCAGGTTCGACTCCCACCTCAGGCAGACAACTGACCCCATACAATACTCCCGTTTGCAGATTTCGTCCCGTCATGCCAGCCTACTCGTCCAACTAAAATCTCCTCTACCAGACCCTGCACCCCCACCTCCACACCAAACTAATCACCACTTCATTCCATCTCTCAGGAATCGCTGGCATTCCGTATATTGGCAACGCTGATAGTGAGGAAGATCGAGTTCCCTGGACGGGCAGCCACTTCCATCCGCTTCACTCTGGGTTTTGACTCCCCTCTGGCCCATAGCATACCTGCCCCCAAGCGGCCTGATCTTGTATCCAACTCCATTATGCCTCACCGGCTCAGTAAAACAGGTATTAATTGTAGTGGAAGGCCAAGCTAGGCTTAGTAGGATAGTCAATGTCACCGCCCTGCCATCTAAGGTAGTCACATCCATTAGCACATGTGTCAATTTTTACCAAAGTAAAATTGTTTCCACGTGTGTTAATAGTTTATATTTTTTGAATAGTCAACTGCTTGTAGTTGATGTAATGACTAATGGATTGTTAGTGACATCATTGAAATTATTTTGGAATTGTAAGTCATTAAATTACATTATAAGCTTGCTAGCTTATGATTTGATTAATACATGTACAGTAACTGTTTTCTCTGAGTTTATCATGGTAAGACTAACAGATTTGTACTTGTTTTGCTTATTTTCTATAAATTTTTTAGTTATTCCAACCATTTCAACATTTAAGTTATTATCTGTAAATTAATTAATATTCTGTATTATGTGTTTATTGTATTTGTATTGTTGTGATCTAAAATACTTGGATAATACAGTGTTAGTTTTGAAAACAATTAGCCTGTCGTATACATTTCCTCCATGGGATCTCCAGGTTTGAATATTTTGCGAGACCATATATGACATGGTTGTGTTCACTGATGATTTGGTTCCAGTATGTTCTGACACACACAGTGAGGGCCAACTTGAAGGAACTGGCTCGTGCTGTGTCACTGGCTGGTTGCCCCATTCTGCTGCAAGGGCCAACGTCTGTGGGGAAGACCAGTTTGATCACGTACCTTGCTGCCTGTTCTGGGAACCACTGTGTCCGAATCAACAATCATGAGCATACTGACCTTCAGGAGTACGTGGGCATGCATGCTGCTGACAACAAGGGTCAGCTCGTGTTCCAGTATGGTAAGTACTGGCCAGTTCCATTCCTTTCACAGCATTTAGTGAAATTGAACTTCACCACTCCCATCCATCCTGTATACATGCAGTGAAACCCTTTTAAGAAGTTTACTTAAAAATATTTTTTGCTTAATACGTTTATGTAAATACCAAAGTAATTTGTCTAGTTAAGAACTTTTTCTGTTTAATAAGCCTAAATTTTTCAGTCCCTTCAACAACTTGTTAGGAGGTTTTTACTGTATATTGTATTGAAACTGTCCGAGATGATTATTTCACCTTAAATATTTCAATAAAATAAGCTTTACTGTAACCGCATTATGTAAAGTATTCAATTCCTCGTAGTAAATAGGAATGGAATTTATTTGAAAATTTAGGAGTGTAAAATGTGACTTTTTGTATTATAAAATGAAAGTGAATAGTGTTATAAATTTAAATGATACTTACACAAAAATAAAATTATTGTATGAGCCCAGCCATAACAACTTTCTAGGAAAATCTAAACATTTTTACCTAGTTTTTTGCTAGTTATTGTTTTACATATAGAGTACAAAATTCACATAACTCAAAATGTAAAATATAACTTTGTCCACTCCTCAGTTGTCATTTGGTGAGACCAAATGATTTCCTTTAAGTACATGTGAAAAGTTTCATAAGTAGATGCATAAGGAATAAGTAAATGTTGTAAAAATCTTTCAAGAATGTAAGGCAGAAAAAGGAGAACATTAATGGAGAATTTGCTACTGGGTATGAATTAGCACTTCTCGATACTTAATGCTGCTGTCTGCTAACTTTTGTTTTTATTCATTACATTACCTAAAATTATTGATTCAAGTACATAATCTGCATACGTATTTGTTAGGGATGTGCGAGTACTCAAAATTTTGAGTATGATCTCAAGCTTTGTAATTACTCGACTCGAGATCGTATCATTTTCTCAAGCTCGAAAAATTCGAGTTTTTTGGGGCAAAAGTGCATATTGCAATTTTGTCCTGAAGAATACAAGAAAGAAAGTCTCGTTTTTGTGCATGATAAAATTAATGACTACTGGCCAGATGGCGGGCAAAGTTTGGTAATTTTCCATTGGTGCATATACCAAATTATTATTGCTTCGTGTGCACTCATTAACATTCGTCACACTGTTCTGTGCCACCTTTTACGCATACATGAAAGAAAATGTGAGCATTACCTATTTGTAGTGTCCCGGAAAATTCGCAAATGCGAAATAACAATTATAAAATCTGAAGAGTTGTACTATTCACATTAAAAAGCTAAATTGTTATGCTTTAGCGATAAATGAGAAAAACTTCTGTAAATTCAACAAATTCTTTACAAATGTGTTTCACTGCATTAGTTTTCAACGTAAATAAAAGAGTGATCTTTTTTGTATCTAAAATACTTTCAGACGGTGTTTGTATTGATGGAAAACGTTACGTAAACAATTGCTTTTTTCGGACATCAAAGAGATGAGACATGCAAGCAGCACTCAACCCAAAATGGCTCGCCACATCGAACCTAGTGCTAGTAGTGTTGCTTTTGATGAAAAACATGTACATAATGACCATGTGCATAGCGAAACGGTTCAAAGTCTTCATTGTGTAACATGTCGTGTAGGAACATCTTCGGCATGAAGATGTGTAGGAAATTATGCAATTTAATTTTGTGTTGTGTAGGAACATGTTCGACATGTAGACGTGAAGCTAATAGCACGTGTTTATTTTTTGTCGTGTACGTAAAGCCTTAATAGAACTAAAGGAGCACAGAAAAATGAGTTTTTGTTTGAAAATATAATTTCCTAAAGTATTAGAAGTAAACAAGTAACCTTAGTTGTGTATAGTGTGTTAAGAGAAGTCAATAGGCCTATGTAAAAAAAAAAAGTTTTTTATTGTTCATTTAAAAACATACTACAATGATATTTGAATCAAATGATTAATTTCCCACACTGTAATTTTTTTTCGTAGGATTTATTATTAGACAGTGAGCTTACATGTTGATGTTATTACTGTACAATGTGAGATTTTATAAATTTGATATGGGAATAATTTAATGGGCTTGTTATAATATGGTTTAGCTAATTCATTAAACTCTATTTTTAAATACTCCTAATTAATAAGAAAATGCTGTAATTGTTTCATGTCCATTTGTGTGAACTAGGCTGCTGGTAGTTTTATATTGACAGTTTTATTAATAATTGTAGAAACTCGCTGGAGTTAGACTTGAAAGATCAAAACTTTTTTTAATATTCGGCTCGAGCTCGGCTCAAACAAAATTTCAGTGTTCGCACAACCCTAGTATTTGTATTAAATTACTTATTTCGTAAGGAAACATCCTCTTTGCCAGTAACAACTTTTGAGCTGCATTCTAAATAAATATTTTATATAAAATTCCTGTATTGTTATTTCATATTTGTGATATGTATTTTGATATCAGCCTAGTATTTTAGACTTTGTTGCTTTTTGAACACAATAGCACTTACGAAATGTAAATAGTACGAGTGGCAACTTTTCATAAAGAAAAGTTATTTTTAATATATCTTGATTTTTAATAAAATTTCATTGCTGGAATCATCTATTATTATATTATAATGTTTATGGGGATACAAAACATACTTCAGTTTATGACCAGATACCTAATCCATTTGTACAACTGGGTGGCACTCATGATACTTTTTGGTATTTGATAATTTAGTACTGTTTGAGTATTGATGTTGTGAATGTATTACAGGTATAAAAGTTCCACTGATATAGTTATCATAGTGATAATTTAATGGACAGACATACAAAAAATTTTATTGTCGGTCTAGTAAATGAACAGTTGATAAAACACTAATATATTTTAGAAGTTTGGTGTTGATACTGTTGATAAGACTTTTGCCAATCAGTTTTGTAAACAAAATACCAACTATCTTAAATTTATTTGTCTGTATGCTTTGAATATTTCCTTACCGTGTTAAAATAGCTTGTAAATGTTTCAGGTGTTCTGGTGGAAGCAATGAAGAATGGCTACTGGATAATTCTTGATGAGTTGAACTTGGCTCCAACAGATGTGCTCGAGGCTTTAAACAGACTTTTAGATGATAACAGAGAGCTTTACATAACTGAAACTCAGGAGGTTGTCAAAGCACACAAAAACTTTCGTATATTTGCTACACAGAATCCTCCTGGTGTGTATGGTGGAAGGAAGGTTCGTGTCTCTTCATTTGTGTACACTAGTTTTTTTTTGTTAAAAAAATGTTTCTCAATTGCTCAGTTTACATGCAAGTTCTAATTCAATATTTTAAATCATTTCTGGCTTCCAACACAAAAGCTTTTAAAATTTAATGTAATTGTATACTATTTTAAATATTTATATATACTAGAATTGTTTCTTTTAAAATTTCTAATTTTCAGGTGCTGTCTCGAGCATTCCGAAACAGGTTTGTAGAGCTGCATTTTGACTCTATCCCCTCTAACGAGCTGCAAGAGATTCTTCACAAGTGCTGCAGTGTGCCTCCCAACTGCTGCAAGAGTCTTGTGTCTGTCATGAACAAACTACAGGTATCTTTAAATAAACCTTTGCTGTAGATGTGACTTTTTTTATGTTCATGGAAATTATGAAAATCACTTACAAATACATGGGGTTTTGTTTGTATGTGTGTTGCGTATGGTGATGAAGAGAGGTTGTGGATGTTTAACAAACTATTATTATTGCTTTTACAACTGACAAAAAATGTTCATGGTTTTGTAGATTTGCTTATTGGATGAGAGTTGTGTGTTATACAATTGATAAAGTGAAGTTAGCATACTTGTTGATGAAATTTCAGTGGCCCCTAAGAAAGGCTACCCAGATTTCACAACCTTCATTATTATTCACTTTCTTATTGTAGGTGGCTTCAAATTGGTAATTTACTAAATTTAAGCCCTGTTTCTATAGATTTTATTGAGGTAGTTTATATTCATCAGAATGTGGCTACTGTTAATCAACTAGGTTGCTTGTAAAAGTTGTGTATTTACTTGTTTGCTTTTAGTTGCTGCGCAGGGGGAGTGCAACCTTTGCAGGTAGACAAGGCTTCATGACGGCGTGATCTGTTCCGCTGGGCCAAGAGGTACCATGTGGTCCCAGAGCAGTCAATACCTACATTTTATGACTGGGATCAGCATATGGCAGAAGAGGGGTTTCTACTGTTGGCAGGCAGAGTTCGCAAACCAGAGGAGAGGGTTCAGATCAGGGACACCATTGAAAAACTTTTTAAGAAGCACGTAGATCCAGACAGCCTTTTTGATTGTGAGTTTTATTACTGAGTCAGGTATACTCTTAATTTAAAAAAAAATGTGCAAATATTTGTATTTTATTAGACAGAAAAAAATATAGATTTTCTCTGTATTTTTTTGTTTTCTACCTGAGTAGATGGAGTTATGGATGGGTGCTTGATGCCTGCAGCACTACCTAAGGAGCTCGCCTTGACAATTGATAATGTTTATGCTCACAACCCACCAACCCTATTACCTTCTTTTGCAGCTTGAAAACCGTTTACTTATAGCCACTCTGTTTCCAGTTGCCACACACAGAAGAAATGTGACTCTCTGGTGGTGTACATATGCTCCTACAACATGGCCAAATTATTCCTGATTCCTTACAGTAATTATAAAAGTGAAAAGCTGCTGGGAATAATGTTTTTGTTACTTAAGGTTGTTGAAGTGTCAAAAAATTTTTCTGCATTTTAAAGATATTTTGCAGTTTTGAAAATCAATATCAATAACTATTTTATAAAAATGTGAAATTGGTTAAGAAATAACTCTCGCATGAATTTGTGCTATTTTTTACCACACAACGCATTGCGTGAGCGTTGTGTCCACACAACCTTTGTTTTTTAACGCTGCAGCTTTCAAATGTGTCTTAATAGATTTTCCTGGCAATTCTTTGTTTTTTAAATTTTTTACCAATTTTGTTATATTTTAATGGTTCACAAAATCTGTTAGTACGAACAAGTTATCTGTATGAAATGGGTTCCATATGAATAAGTTCGAGTATACTGACAAATAACTTAAAACTAGAGCAGCATTTAATGTTTGTTGAATCAGCAGGAAATTATCTGTAGTTAATACATCAGCAGAAGTGCCAATTTGGTCAACATTGGCAAATTTGGTAGGAGCTAATTTGAATGAGCACAGCTTTTCTTAAATAAGTGCCTACGTAATTTGTAAGGAAAATTAATTTGTTTTCTTAGGCTAGAATAAAAAATTTTAATTGTTTTATTTTCAAGATTCTTCTACATGAAAGAAAATATGGTAGTAGCATTTTTGTAAAACTTCTAGTTTCATATATTTTTTAAATTTTATACCTTTGAGGTTTTTTAGTCCCATTTGTGGTTTTTGGCTGCATTAATGTTACTTTTCCTGCGCTTTGCAAAAACGTTTTACCAATTCCTTGAAAGGTGTAGAAATTGCATTTCACTGTATGATATTATTGTAGAAAAATTAATTTGGAAAGTTACATTAGTCAAAGAAGTTACTTCAGTACTGTAATTTCTGTGTTTTTTTTTTGTAGTGACTGCCAACACATCCTTAGTAACACGTCACATTCTGCAGAAGCTGACATCTGTGTCAGGATCTGATTTGGTGTGGACGCGAAGCATGAGGCAGATGGCAGTGCTGGTTTGTAAGTATTTTATTAGGCTGTTCTGTACCATCCCATACATGTGTTGAATTTATGTGCTGTAAATCCAGGAATGAAATATCTTTAGTAGTGTGCAGATTACTGTAGAATCCTGTTAGAGCACGAATTCTCCTTATATGTAGGGACCCCATAAAATGGTGAACCGCAAAATACACAAAATACCACAAAATTGGATGTTATTTCACAGTTTTCACAAAATCAACCTTTTTTTTTTTTACAAAACGCAAAATTTTTGTGCTAAATTGGTGTTAACACAAACGTTTACATTCCTGAGATAAGGTAAATAATCGTTTACCATCAATTGTGTGTCGACAATCACTTGTACTGCCAACATAGCAAATATGTTGATTTACTTTGCTGCTAGGTAGCAGCAGGACTAGAGTATTGTGATGCAAATATGTAACATTACACCACAGCTTCAACACGTTTTCATTTTTGCTAAACGTAATATTTTAACTCATGTGTGCACTATCGTCCCATTTTTTTTTTGTGTATACGGTAAAGTAATAAATAAGTATCAACATTGTAGTATTTTGTAGTGATTATTTTTGTGGTGGTAATATGCGAAGATAGTTACTATTTTTTATCGCAAACACGTAATGAACCATGAAGGTTTCTACTAGTAATGGGTCGAGTCTAGTTTTTTTCGATTCCAGTGCAGGTAATGATTCTTTGGTCGATTCTCAATTCTGTTTCTTGTGTTTATGTACAATCGACTCTCGATTATCCGTCATAATGGAGGGGGCGATTACAGCGGATAACCCAAAATTGCGGATAATCCCTATACTAAGAGAAAAATACAGTTTTTCCAACACTAAGTTATGTATGGTCGTAACTGAATACTGGGTGTTTCAATGTGAAACCTAGCCTATCCTTGACATACTACTGTATTTACCCACATATTTTACGGCCTCGCATAATTCCCGTTCCCTATTATTTATTAGAAACTAGAAATTTAAAAAATGAGTAATTTATGCCCCTCTGATTTCTAACTTACAAAACCGAAATATAAAGTGTTTAAAATATGCAAGTAATCATGGTAGTTCTCTCATGAACATTACAAGAATTGCGCAGCTACAGTTAATACAAACAACGCAGCGGGATGCATGTGGTGTTTATCGCCAAGTAATACTGGAATCTGGAGTTACATAAGAGGGAAGGCAGGCTGAAGTCACTCGGTTGCTAGGTAACAGGTCCCCCCCACCTCCCCCATCCCGGAGAGGGGTAACAAAGACATACAAAGCGGACTGCATGTTACCCATGTCGCACACACATCACCCACACTGTCCAGTGCATGCGGCATACAGCCAGCTGTTTCAGTGTGTGGAAAACAGTGATTATTGTAGGAAACAAGTTTCGCCTTCCATTTCCAGTTCTTCAAAAAATATTGGGCTTGTTTCACGCACACTAAGCCCGACACTGGCATTCCCGCAGCACGTTTCTGATTAACCACTCCAGCGTAGCTTTATTTAGTTCTGCTTACATTGATAGTTTCATCGTTTTCCTATTCGCCAATCCACTTGTCTAGTCCGCACTGCTCGCAAACTCAATAAGTTGGGATTTATTGTTTCGTATATCCCTAATTGTTGTTTCTCCCACTCCATACATAAATGAAAGCTGTTTTATTAAACTTCCTCCTTCAAGTTTATTAATAATTTCCAGCTTCTGACTGTAAATTTAAAACCACACGTTTACGTTTTGCAGTCATTTTGCTGCTGAAAATGAGCAAAAACAAAACCGTACGTAACTACTGACTGGCAAGATAAAACTGATGCTGACCATGGGAATGCGATACGTGGGAGGAATGGGGTGGTAGCAATGGGAATGGCTATACCTGGCTGGCGGCAGCTAGGTTAGCGAGTTGTGCTGTGTCACCTCGGTGTCTTGCGACGTAACTAAGCTCATTGCGCCATCGGGAACACATTTTGACGTGCATTTTCATCAATAATCAAATATATTTCATTCCACAGTTATTTTTATAGAGTGGCCTGTTACAAATTTCATTAGTTAAGATGGGCGTTTTATTAAATAACTTGTGTCTGGCAGTGTTTGAGTTAATTTCTGAAATTTATTTTTATCTTTCTGAGTATACCGCGTTTAAGCCGCAAAGCGGAAAATCCGCTCGCGGATAATTGAGAGTCTCCTGTATTTAATTTTTCAAATAAGATTCAATTAACTTGGTAGGCCTATCAAAAACAAACATCTATGCTTTCTAAACAAATATTAAAAATTTTATATGTAATATGACACAATAAATTTTCTTTAATCTGATCCAAATGCTCTCACTACTAAGAACTTATAAATTATTCGCGTCAAATTTAACATGGGAATTCCAGTTCTGCGGCAACGCTCCGTAGCACAAAGTGTTGCTGCGGAACTGGCATTCCCATGTTAAATTTGATGCAATTTTCTTGTAAGTTTTTAGTTGTGGGAGTGTTTGGATCCTGGTAATTTTTTTTTGCATTATGACCACCAATTCTGATTCCATTTCACTTACAGAGACGAATCAATTTCTATCCCGGTACTGAGAATCGCAGATTCTTAAGGATCAAAGAATTGATTCGACCCATCACTAGTTCCTACATTTTTGACATCAAGAAGAATATAATGATTTTAAAGTTCTGTAACGTGCATGTTGACTGAGTTGTGAGAAAGTACTTTGCTGTTCTAGTTTTTGAGTGAGTTGGAAACAAAGAAATAAAATGTAATATTAATCAGTACGTGTTTATTGCTTTGTGAAAATGCTCGTTTCGCCATTTTCCTTCATAGCCGTCCGTAATGAAGTGACACAGGCATAATGAACCTATCTAAGTTTAAGTTTGTTGGTTTCAGGAAATGTGCGCAGTGCTGATTTTATTGAATGATTCTGCAAATAAATTATTTAATGCTAGTGACAAACAAAACGTGTTTTTAGTGAAGTAAACTTGCAAGGAGTACAATAGAAACAAGTGTGTATGGTAAATTCAAGTGTAAGGTTAACTTCGGTCAAAGTGTGTGTGTATATTGCTGCATTTGTACGAATACGAACAGCGACGCATGTTCATGTTTTGTTTTTTTCATTGAAGTTAAAATTATCATAGTTACAAGAATTTAAATGTTATTTCCATATGAGCAAAATTTTTCACTGCTCCATCAAAACAATATGCAACTGAAAAAGGCAACACATACAAGAATATCAAAACAATGCCGTCTCATGAAAGACTTTATACTATAGCCCACACCCCATCTCTGTTTCCTTTTTCCCTCAAAATAAAATTAACTGAACCACAACAAAGTTATCTTGGCAATTACAAAAACAAAACACATTGGAATGAGGAAAGAGGAAAGAGGAAGTGTGCATTGGACTGAAAAACATTTGTTTACAAATGTCTTTTTCTTAAATGATAAAACAGCTGTGGTGGAAAGATATATTGTGGTTGTGTTACTTTTCTATAACTATCAAAATTTACCCCACTTACATGAAATGCTCAATAGGTGAATGTTAGGATAGTAATTCAAGTGGATTGTATAAATCTTTGTACATTATTTCGTAAATTAATGTTACTTTCTTAAATGAATGAATTTAGTACTGGTGTTTCTTGTATTTAATAGTTATTTTTCTATTTCTTATTCAGACACTGAAATTGTGCATTAATTTTCTTTCGAAATATTGTAATTTACCAAATTTCTTAATTTTCAAACACTGAAATTTATATGAATGCACAGAAATTCATTATTAATTTTATTTTTAAACAAGCTACAGAAATTTAGTATCACTTTCATTTTAAACACCAAAATTGATACTGCTTTCATTTTTTAAATACTGAATTTAACACCTTTCAAATATTTAAAATATTGACATTTAACACCGCTTTCATCGTTAAACACCAAAATTTAACACCAATTATCACTATTTTTTTGCACCGAAATCTGCCATTCTGTTTTACCATTTTCTGGTGTCCGTACTTATGTATTAAAAATTAAACTAGCTTACAAGTTAGTAATTTACGTGTTTGAATGGTAAGGCAGTAGCAAGGATACTCTGCAGTTACCATATTTCATTGCATAAATCGTCACCATCAGGTAAGAAAATATTAATTGTTTATTCATCACAAAGCAATATGTTACTTACATTTCCGTGCCCATCTTGCATGAAAGTGGACGGAAACGTTGACCATGCACGACCTTGGCAACTGGTTGCCTTGATAACAAACGGTCCAATAAGTACATGTCATTGTAACAAACTCCATCCTTTCTCCTATCTTAGAACTCACTGACTCTCCTATTGTTACTTTCTTGACCTACTCAAACACAATATACTCACTGTAGAAGCAAGGTTGCTACTGGTGATGTAGCTGTCGATGGTCAGACAAATAAGGGAGAATGCTGGTGTAAATATTTTGTGTAAACTTTGTGTAAATATTTTACTCTTGACAGCACAAACATTAGAACAATATTTAATGGTAGATAGACTTTAATCCTAACCTTGCCAGCTTTCTTACGTTAACGAGATTGGAAACGGTGACTCGTGAACTCAACATAATGCCCTACTGCAACGCGGGTTATGCTCACCATTTAACACACTGTAGCAAGGGCCTAGAGCTCCTGTAGGCCTGGTTTGGTAAGTTGCCTTCTGCTTCGTTTACTCCGACACCTTACACACTCTGACTCTGTTCTTGCGTCGCGTTGCCGTCTGGTGGGGTAACTTGGCGTCCGGGGGGGGGGGGGGATGACATCTTGGATGGCGCTTAAGTAGTCTTGCGATGTGGGGCATTTTATACAAACATTTCGCTTGGCCACAAACTATAGTATGTCAAACCTTAGGTGGTATGTGTACGGCACCTGGTTGCCGCTACACTATCCCCCCCCCCCCCACTCCGGTCTCCGTCTGTAGCAGTAGTGGTAGGAGTCAGACTCTCTTGAAGGAATAATTCAGAGAAGCAAGCATCTTGGATGTATAGAAGTCGTAGGTGAGCGCGCCGAGGAGCTCAAGGCGGCGACAAATGTAGACACATGGTGGCATATGCGATGATTATAGAAAGCATTTCGAAAATGTAACCCTAAGTACTAGTATCCATTTTACAAAGAGTAATAACTGTGTTATACACTGAACTGTTTACGATAAAATTTCATTGGCAAATGGCAAGGTAGAGCATGGCAGTAATAAGAGGCAAGTGACATCAGTTATATGAGAAAGAATACAAAGACTTGGGTAATCACAATGCTTAAATAAACAATCGCCTGAGCGTGTTATATAGTGGCACCTAAGTGAAGAGGACGGGGAATGTCCTAGGTGGTGGACACTGGATTGCGCGTGCATTTTAGTGAACGCTTGACAACGTGCTAGGGAAATATTAGTGGAAAAAAATTTACATTACATTAAGGCAACATGCCAGTTGGCTGAAACAGAATAGTTAATTAAGAAAACCTAACCATTGTGGCACAGTTTCAATTAATAAGTGCTGGAAGATTAAGGTATAGTTAACAGATGAACAAACACAAAAAAACATATTGGGACTGCGACTGCCAGTGCAACAGTAAACACTTACTCGACAGTTGGCAGCGCCGGACAGGCGTGCCTTCAATTGTCAGCAGTACGCTAATGATGTAGAGGAAGTAGACGATGTGAAACATAGTTTGTTTATTTAAAACTTCACGTTACTTATGTTCTAGAGTTCTAAAGTACATTGACTCCTAACTAACCAGATAAGTACACATGATTCATAACACTAAACATTGAATGGAAATATATATTAAACTGAAAATTAAAGAAAATAAATTTATGTTTCACCACATGAAGAATGTAACCCTTCTTATAGGTTTTTAGAGAACATTTTTATAAGTTGATGCGTGTCCGATTAGATAAGGCTGAATCACAGTTGTGCGTGCTGGTTGGCTTATGCTTACTTACGACTGGATATAGCAATCGGGCACGTGGCCTTATGGGTTGGTACAAAATTCTTGGCTTTACGGTTTAATAGTCCCTAGCATTGGTCTGGCTTGCGACTCGTTTTGGAACTAGTGATAGTCAGTGACGGGCGGGAGGTGCTAGGGGTTGGTGCCTTTTCGGTTTGCGGCTGAGGGAAAGCGGGATGTAGTTGATTACGTCGCTCATCTTCCGCTCAGGCAGTAGTGAGGGTACGACGTAAAACAACACAGAACTCGCTGTTCCAGTCCTCGTATGCCCTGCTCCAGAAGTTCATTGAAGACGCCTAGCCAGTTCTCAGTTTTATTCAGTAACTCTTACCACTGGATGGCAGGTAGGGTGTGTATGTAGAGGTGCTGACGGGAAAGTAGCTGGGTTAATGTCAGTCATCATAAGTGGTGCCAGTGACCGAAGTAAGGCGGCACGATCTCGTTCGGCTCGTCGGCTAGCTGTGAGAGCAGATAGACCAGCCAGCTGTCCGATAGTAAGGCTTGCAACTCTTTTATCCTCTCTCCTGGCACCGTGCCTCACCTTGAATGGCATAGAGTGGGTGTAATTACTGAGAACCTCGAAAGGAGCACCAAGGACACGGATAGCCCTAAATTAGTGTTACCTGGCAACAGTCTTGCCAACGCAAGCTCCAGTGCTTCAGAAGATCTCCCACTGTTGCTGGCTGATTAGAAGCGTTGGTGCCGTGTGGGTTGCCAAGACTATCACTGGGTGTGCGATCCCAACCAATGCCAGGCCGTAGCACCCAAACAAATACCTCCGCCAGCACCCAGGTGCTCCGGTAGGGATACAACTCAGATGTACTGTCTCTCCCTGATTGAGAAGTGCTGCTAGTGGTCGTGGCTTGTCTATTCTATTCCTCCAGTACCTGTATTCTTGGTAGGAATAAAATAGCTGGCTGTCTAATGGGTGTGTTTTCAACTTGGAGCCACCTGAAGGGCAGTCTCCAGGTGTTGCTAATTTTGGAATAAGAATAATTTCCTATTTCTGGTCGGTGGTACTCAGATTGAGGTTCTCCCAGTACTTGGTGACAGATTACTTTATGAATGAGACTTGAGGGTAAGAGAAACAAAGCAGTGTTTATTAAAAACTTATTAAACATGGTGACACGTGCTCTCCTACCAGGTAGACCGTAGCCTAGTGTAGATGACTGGTCCTAAGCTAATTGGGGAAGTTAAGTGAAAACTGACTAAAATTACTTAGATACTAATCTAACTTTAAATAGGGGGTGTCTATAGGAGACAAAGAAGAATTACACGTGGTATGTACATGGGGCTGCAGAAAGTTTCTGGTAGCTATTGGCGTCGTTGGAGAGAGTGGTAGCGAGGCTGCAGAGCCCTTACTGCGACGTCAATGGTGGCAGCCTCTGGTGACTGCTGAAGACTGTTAGGTCGTTCGCTACAACCTCTGGAAGGGCTGTTGAAGGTCTTCGTAGTAGTCTATACTCTCGCACCTAGGTGCTCAGAGAAAACTACAGGAATAACTGGCGAGGACCGCAGCGCACTGCCTTTTATAGCGAAGCAGCGCATGTCATGGCAGCCGTAGGGGAGGGCGTGTGACGTCCCTCAGATGTGAGGCTGGAGTGGGGGTAGCACCCTCTGATTATCTCGCGGTCTTTGTGTATGCGCTCATGCATGGCCCGAGGCGGCTGATAGCTTGTGGGCTCTCAACCGAGGGGTTGATGCGCCTTCATATCCATGTACCATGTGTCCAGCCACCCTCCAGGAGTGTGACAGACCATTACTTCCATATACAAAATGGTGCAGGGTGTGAATCTCACTTGTGTAGAAGTAGTACACTATGGTTACAGTGAGACAAGTCATAATCTTTTGTAGTTAATTGTTATAAGCAACATGTGTCAAAGTGAATAAGAGAACTTAATCCTAAAAGTATAATGTGGAATACATTTTCATAATGTTATTAACAAAATTGCATTAATGATCGCCTGTGGCGATAAGACTTGAGATACAGTACACTCCTGCTTAATCGTACTTCGCTTAGCCGGTTTTCGGCTTATCCGTGCTGCAGTCAGTTGATGCTGTAAAGTGTCATTTAACAAGTAGCGGTAAGTTACGTCTATCGCTGTGCCACGTGAGCTGATGTTTATCTCTTTAAACTGTCAGTCTGTAACAGAGACCTGCGTGAGACATCCATTTTCATCCATTGAAGCGCGTTGGACTCTTGACTCATCTCAGGCCCAGGCCGTTTCCGAAATGGCAGATTTTGTTGACAAAATTATCATATGACCCAATTTTGTATATAAAAACGGTGACTTTTTGGTAATTTGGTATTTCATATTTTCTACCTAGCGGCTGATGCTAGCAAAAATACAAAATGAACACATGCGTGAATGTTTTATAAAACAAATAATTCTTTATAAAATACGCTAGGCATGTTTTAAAAAGTAGGTAACTGTTGTGCTGTGCATATATATTTTGCAACAATTTTTTTTAAAATCGTTATCGCATAAATTATTATTTTCATATTTATTAACGTATGTGCAGCATTCCAGTGATGATTGAAGAAATATTTTTCACTGTTAATGTAAAAATGTGTCACCGCAAGTGCTAAACAAGTGACTGTCGACTACTTCCGAGTGAAACTTTCGAAATTACAAATTACAAAATAACGAATCCGTCATTTTGGTTTTGGTCACAGCCTCGGTAATCCCCTCCCCCCACCCCCCTCCATTGAAGAAACACATCTTTCCAGTTTATCGATCACCGACCCAGGACATTGTTCACTCGTTTTCGCAGCCTAAATAAAGCGTAAAAGAACAGTTTAAACTATGGTAGAAAAGGTAGAAATAATAAAACAATTTGAACATGGTGTGTTACAAACAAAAACATCAATTCCGGTGCCAAACAAAAGAAAATTGGAGCCTTTTTCAAGAAAGGCACGGTTTAACTTTTATTACTTTTTTTTTTCATATCAAGTTTTTAAATGTTAACAAAAAACTAAACATTTCAGAGATTTTAAACTTTTGTGTGTATTTGTAAGTCGTAAAATTTTATTAAGCTGTTGTATTATAAGGGTTATTTTTTAAAATGGGGATTGTACTGTATTTTTTCAATGCCAGGTTGCCTCATTTGAAATCCAGTTATAGTCTAGTCTTTATTGCATCACATTCTAAACTGTCAACTAACTCTGCCATGTGACGTACGTTGAGAAAGTGACACACACACAACTACGGACCGCTTATCTATCGCCCCGGTCACCCGCACAACGCGCTCGCCTGGCGCCGGCGAAAGGCTGTGTACACTTGGTGCAACATAAATATCAGTTAAAGTATCATGTACTTTAAATCCTGCTCATACAATGTGTGATTGTTGTTTATATTTTGAATTGTATAATAGGTACTCTGTTTTATCATGATTTTCGGAGCCAGTATCACTGTTCCATTAAAAGTAAAAATGTGTCAATTAGATTATCCAGGTTTTTTAATACATATTCGCTTATTCGTGTTTTCTCTGGCACCAGTGTGAGTTCGGTGCGATAAAGTCTTTTCACTTGCAACACATATTGAAGTGCAGTGTTTGTATTTCACTTTATGTTTGTTGTAAGTTTGAACCAACTTATTGTCTTTAAACTCTGTGCACAATTGGCACAGAACATCTTAGATTGCCTATAAGTAAGGCGATAGTGAAAACTGACATTAAAAATTACAAAAGCAATATATATTGTTAAAGAAAATATATGACATGTCATCACGATATTAGTACATTAAAAATATAACAAAGGTTAACAAGTGTCTTACATGCTAGGAGGTTGGTTTTATAAAAGTTTGATTTATTCACATATCACATATAAACATACTACATTGAAACAGTATGGAAAATATCTGCAGATAAGGGTAGGGAATAATAAAAAGAGTACTCATCTTACAGCTAACTTAAATAGTAACTTACCAAACTACAATCATATGGAAATTACTAAGGTTTCTTTTTACCTGTACAGGAGGCACCAGTAAAAATTATACATACCATAATTATTACTGCGTGTAGAGCATGATTGTGATATCCAATCAGTAAAACATTAATACAGACATTGGGTGCAATTTGCAAAATAAGAAATTGTTTTAGCTAACAAACTCGGCCAAGAGGCATTGGATCCTAAGTATTAATATTCATTGTGTAATAAATAAAGACCTGTCGGTCTGGAAATTAAATAATATTTATATCCACATTGAAGTGATTATGTTTAGTATTGCAAATTCCATACACTGAGGAGTGAGAAAGAAAATAGTAATAAGTAAAAGTGAAGTGAGAATTGGCACTCTTGTAGTCACAAGGAAATAGACTTTGATTAATACGTGAACATAATATATGTGGTAGTGACAGACTGAGTCTGGAATTATTCACACTTTTCTTGTGTTTTCATTTTTTGCTTACCATATGAAATGCAATAGTAATTCACTGGGCAGGTTAAATGCATGCAAGCAACACAGGTAATTTAATCATTTTTATATAAAATGTTATAATAGCAAATACTAGCCTGTCGAGACACATAATCCTAGTTGGTGTGGTCTAGAACGAGAAAACAGTTTCATAGACCTGAAATTACCAATCGTAGCACTGGAGTTAACTCTTGAAGTACTAGTAGCGAGGTATGGTTAATCTGGATGCCAGTCAGTTTTAAGTGCAGCAGTTATATTGTAAAAATAAATGCCATCCTGG
>CM056994.1:65956318-66012345 GCA_029891345.1 Dryococelus australis | reverse complement strand
AGTTGTTTGGCAATGGTGGCCTGTAGTCCGTGTGTTTGGTGCCGGCTCGGTGCCTCGAACGACCCCCCACATTAGTGAGCAGATCAGAGACGTTAAAGCCATGTGGGCCACCACTGCTTCTACTGGGTAGGATATCCGGAAGGGCCCGGGCCCCAACTCCAACACCTGGGTGCTTGGTAGGGGATAAAACCTATGATTGCTGTTTCTCCCGGGAGGGAAAGTATTCCATGGTTTCTCCTCGTTCTATCCATCCACTCCTAGGTGCTCGGGTGGGGAAAAACAACAGGCGGCTATCTAATGGGTGTGTACACAAAGGAATACTCCAGAAAGGGGTCTAAATCAACTCTAGTTCGGATTTAAACGTTCCCGGTTCCCGTTGGGGTGACAGTACTAATTGCCCTGCTTACGAAGTTGATAATACTCTAGAAATGAAAAAAACATAGGCTAGAGAACAAAGCTGTATTTATTGGAAATTCAGTAAATGCAGTGACCTGTGTATTCCTACCAATCAGATGGTGTACTGAAAGTAACCTACATTAGCCACGTGTAGGCGACCTGGTCCTAGGCTAGAGGGAAGGTTGAACTAGAAGACTAAATAATATTACTACTGAACTAAAACTGTCTAAATTACGGGTGTCTAAAAGAGATAAAAAGAAATTAACATTCCTTTGCTGTAGTAGCAAGTTGTGTTCATGTTAAATTGCTGTTGCAAATGAAGCGTTGGTTGTCGAAGACTGTATTCGTTGCAGGGAGCAGCCGTGAGGGCTGCTGAAGACTTGTGGCTCGCTGGAGGCCCCAGCATTGGAGAGTGCTCGGGGTGAACTTGAGAGAATAGCAAGACGAATGACTCCAGGGCCCGGCCGAGCATGGAATTATATACTCAGAAGTGTAGGGTGCAGCAGCGGGTGCGGGGAGGGCGTGTGACATCCTGCTGTGAGGCCAGTGTGGGGGGTGAGAACCCTCTTGTCAGCACTCTGCTTCGTGAATCTTCGGTGGTGCTCGGCAGTGCCCCGATGTGGCTGACAGCTTGTTAGTACTCAGCGCGGGGGAGGGGGGATGCGGCATGCTCGCTGGTTATGCAACCTTGAAACCACATTTTCGGCCACCCGGTAGATTTAAGCGGCGTGCAACATCCGTGTATTGGTTTGCGGTATCGACTCTCATGCAGGTTGAAGTAAGAAATACTTGACGTGATGAGCTATGAGTCGTAATCATATTTAATAGGGGTATAAGTGGCACGCGTCAATGGTAGGAGCTCGAATGTCACAAAGATGAGTTGCTTCAACAACAATTTGTTGTGGGGTAGCAATTTGGCAACCACATGGTACGTATACTTTGATACTATCAAGCTTGTGGTTTGTGACTTGAGTATTCATGGAAATATTCACACATTGCAGACATGTTTCCTGTGGGGAATTAGTGAGCACATACTGGTGAGGTAGGATATGGTGAATGGAGAGTGAAGTGTCCATGGGGCAATGATACTTACATTTAGAAAATAACGTAGTAGAATTGGAAAGAAGAATGGCTTCTTTAACACACTGATAATCGTTGCTGGTGAGTGATTCTTTTGGGATGTGTGCTACATCAGATGAGGGTGAAATGGCTTTAATTATATCTGTACTTAGACCAATGGTAATAGTGGAAAATGGAACTTGAATGGTGTATGATTGATTTTTGAAATGATATGGAACTGAATGATTTAAAAACATGTCCAGTTGGAGTTGGCTCGTGAAATTGGGATTTGAATTTTAATCACCATCTGGGTGTTTGAAAATGAGTATTCAGTGAGTTCATGGGTGTAATGTTTGATAATATCCTTAGTACTAGTACTTTATGTTAACTGAAGTTTGTTTAATTCCAACTTAAGTTTTTCAAGATCATGGTTAAAATTACGTCAAATTCGCAATTGCGATAAATGTGAAATAAATGCAAAATTTTCTGTTTTTAGCTAAATATTTGCAAAATTTTATGAAAGTTCATGAACGAGAAAAAATATCTCAAATAATTATCTCTTTGAGTAACTTCCTCTGTTTACTTTGCCTTACAGTTTTATTATGCCAATATTGATTTTCAAATAAAATGTAAGAAATTAGGTAAGTAAACTGTCTGTTTTAGCGGCAAAATACTCATCCATTTATGTATTTTGCTTGTGCATTCATTAATAAACTCAGCCGGCAGGAGGCAGCAGTCGCTGCCAGGCCGCCCTCCAGCCGGCCAAACTCACACCCCTTTGCTGCCATCCACATTCCACACTTAACCTACCTCCTCCCGCCCCTTGACAGTCCATCCCCTCTTCGGCCATCCAATATCCACCCTTGCAGCCATGCCCATACACCCCTCTTCTCCTTCGGTCTAGCCATACCCACACTGTTCAGCTCCCATCCTCTCCTTCTCACTCTTTTATTATTCCTCCCCCACCAATGCCTTCATTCTCGCCCTCTTGCTCCTAACACCCCACACCCTGTGGCCACATCTATCACAAGCAGTCCCTTTTTCTTTGTCCTACTCTCTTTCACCTCCCCACTTAGAAGTAGTGTAGCAATAGCAGTCTCATCTTTTCACTACTTCTTCCTCTTTCCTCCCCCTTCAAAACCAAAAAACAGGCTGTGAAAACTCTGTTAAATACATGGTGCACATTCAGGACAATTTGTTACATTATTGCATGAGTGAAAAGTTATTCATTTGTTCTTATTTTATTTTACTTTCTTAGAAACTAAGTTAAAACATTAATCTGTACTGTATTTTGACAAATTTCTAAATGTGTTTTGGGGCTAGTATTTTTTTTAAAGGCCAATATCTCGTAAATAAGCTGTAGCCCACTTTTTGTAGATTTCTTTTTTGTAAAAATGTGCTGCCTGTACATGCCGAAATCTATTTAAATTGTTGATGTAGCAATAAAAATAATTTTAGTGAAAATGCACTGGTAAAATGTTGAAACTTAACTATAACAGAAAAAAAAGTTTTTAAATGCTATTTTCCCAGTTTTTTTATATATGGTACAAAACTCTACTGATCACACAATAAATGTGATAAAAATGCTAAAAACCACAACATAAATGCTATAAAATATGTTTATAAATGCTCTTTTAACGTACCTCTAATCATGGGTAAGCTGAGTTTTGTTGACAGCAGTTAATGGCAATTTGTTCAGTTGGCAAGACTGAATGTAACCTCTTACTAAGTCTTCAAGGACAATATTGTTTATTAAATGTAGGAAGCTGGTAGATAACAAATTTAATTGGGCCTCAACATTATCTATTTTGCTTATTGCAATATTCTCTTTGTTTAAGACTTGTGAGATATTATTAATTGGGGCAGCTTATGAATTTACTTTTTTTTTAACTGGGTGTTTTAGTTCAGTTAATACCTTAAATGAAATGTTTTCGGCATTGTTGGTTGTCATGATGTTGTTAGCAAGTTGATTGATCTGGCTTTCAAGTTGCTCGTTGTTGCTAAGAAGTGCACGGAGGTTCTTATTGGTGAGCACATTGCAACAACAGCTGGTCACAACCCCTATAATTTGTATTAAACTTTTTCTGCAGAATTTCGTGTTGACATCGCCAAGGTATTCTCGGAGCACTCCTCGTTCGACTATCTGCATGTATTCATAAATTAACATTCCATTCATGCAGGAGTGCGAATTTTGGTTCGTGCATGCAACGTGCAAATACTTGCAAGCGAAGCTGGTGAGGTAGGGAGGTGTAAGGGAATTGTGTAAATTAGTGGGATACTATCTTCGTAAGCGAAGTCCACGTCGGCCGGTAACCAGTAGATACTGGCATACATTCTGAAGGTGGCGGGCACTGTAAGTATAGCTGGCAGGGCAAGGCAGACTGGGATCATGGCCTTGACCGTGCGCCGACTACAGTAGGCTCCCCACTCTTTGGCTGCTGCTCATCTGCTGATTGGTATTGCCATGGTGATATCCCAGTGCATGCACATACCTCGTGCTCGCGCACCGCTACGAACTGCGTCTGGGCTGCGGGAAAAGCTTGTTGCCTCTACCGGTGTGACACAACACTCGGGCCGGGGTTGGCGACCATGGATCCCTTCCCCACGACTCCCTTGTTCTGTAGTTACCCAGCGGTGTGACGGCAGCTAGGAAGTGCAGTCCGGCACCTCACTCTGGCTGAATTCTGCTGCGGCAGCCACGTGCTGGACTTTGAGCGAAGTCAACGGGCCCCAGTGTAGCACGTACAGACGACACGGTGGCGACACAGTAGTTCATGTACCCTTGGTATGGTTAAGTTACTCATTTACACACACTCAGAAGTGTAGAAGTTTTTGGCTGTGAGCTTCTCAAGGCCTGGATAGCTGTGATACTGTCGTCTTCAGCCTCGCTGGGATCTCTGCGTCATCAGCTCCGACGAGTATCACACAGTGTAACTCTGTAGTCGTCTGTTGGTGCATTTGGGGGGGGGGGGGTGCATTGCACTTTCAATTTATACTCATGCGCGAGTAGGTCGGGAGCCGCTATTTATTAAACAATGTGAGCGGCCAAGCTCTGACCACTACAGTTTGCTCAGGTGTCAGATAAGTGCAGATATTAATTTACTTACACTGAAATAAAACAGGCAAAGGCAAGCCTGGAAATAAAATAATTAAGAAAAACAAAATGCAAAATCTATGTAATGCAATTTACAGCATTGACGCTACTAAGGGACATCTCCAAGGGGACGTTAATTGCATACCGACCTGCCACCATGGGAGTCAAAGGAAGTTGACTGTGGTAAGGGTAGTGGGTACGGGTGGTTGGATTACCGTACGGAGAGTGGTGACCTGGGCGGTCACTGGTGTGGAAGAGCCTTATCCAAGCTGAAGGGCTGGCGGCCTTCCCACTCTGGTGGCTCGAGAGAGTGCTGCCTTCCCAAGCAGCGGGTTGGAGTTTGAGTCCTTCAGTAGGCTCTGGAGAGGAAGGAGAGTCTTCTCAGACTGGGGTGAGCTCGCGAATCTATTCGGCCAGCGAGCCCGGCGTCACTGCTGGACCACTGTGCTGGACCTCTATTTATAAAACATTTTAAACATTTTAAACATAAAAAACATTTGAAAACATCATCATCAGCGATTCTTCGGGGTGCGGGGGGTAGCGTAGCCTTCCAACACAGGGGTACGTTTATCAGGTTGCTGGAATGCTGAACATTTCTTATCTCCCCATTTGGAGGAGACGACGAATAAAAATACCTTGTCCTGAGGCTGGGGCTAGTTGTGACGTCACAATGCCACAGGGGTGCTGCCATCTCGGAGGTTGATTGGAACTTCTTTCGTTCTAATTATTCTATTTGTCAGGGTGGCGCTTGCATATTGAATTCTGGGCGGGCGGTGTATATTGTAATTACGTGACTTTATTTCAATGTTGTATTCGGCTGTCCAGGCTAGTGGAATCTCCATGCTCATTATCTTTCTCTCATTCACCACTGATATGACTTGTGTCCCAGAGCTCTGGTTGCTCGTAGGTGGGACGTAGTCGCCTGTAGAGAGCGCAGTTGCGCTGTACAGCATGCGGGCATGCATCAAACTTTACGCTACATGTACCAGCTAACTGCCTAGCCCACTAGCTTTGCACAGGGCGCCTTCCCTGGTATTACGATGGTGTTTTACCTTCTGCATAGCCCATGGGGAATTAGGAGATAGCACCTCTGCCATATGTGTTTATTTTCTTTGGATCAATAAACACCGATCTTACCAGATCTCTTGACTTTCACTCTGAGCTCCTTCCCTATGTCATATCGCAGCTTGAGGACTTAGCAGGAGACCGGGTTTTGCTTTTCCGAATGCACACGCACAACATACCAGCACATCCTTAGAATGCCACCCATTCTCTGCCCGGAGAGTGAATGGTAGAGCTATGACACTAGGATACCGCCCCCTGGAAGTTGGCTTGCTGGCTGATAGTCGCCCCCACCCCACCTCTCACTTTGTAGTGCCGAGGAGAGGACCAATGACCACTGGACCCTCACCCCACCAGTATTGGAAGGCCACCCATTCCTTGCACCAAGTGGGAAGAACGGTAGAGCCATAACACTAGGTACGCTCCCGGTGGGATGGACTTGCCAGCCAGGGTGCCCAACTCTCACCGCTCACTGGTGGTTCTGATAGGGTTGCATTCTGGTACAGGGAAATCTACCCCCGCGGGACAACACAGTGCAGTTCCCGCAACCATCACCCCGCAGCTCGCGCTGTCTCTACCTAGTAGAGTCATCGAGACTAAGGTGGTGTTGGCGTCAGTAATTTACACCTACATGTGGACACTGACACGTTAACTGCCAACCTCCTGCAGCCCTAATTTTTGTGCCTAATGCCTTACACCCGCAGGGGTGGAGTTGAGAGATGGGTCCAAGAAGGTGAGAGCTATTTACAAAAATCCCCAGGGGCTACGTATCCTTCCCAGTGGGTTGAGGTTGCTTAGTCCATGTGATGTGCAAACTTTACTACTGAGACGCCTCACTGTATCAGCACTCACTGCGACATCCGTGGACTTGATCAAGCCACCACCAAGGTCGTGGAAGAATACCACGCTATAGTGTAGGAGGCTCTGTTTGGAATATGACCCACCATCACACCAGAACAGCAGATGAGTACCATACCAGAACCTACCACCCCTCCAGTCGAGTGCTACTCTGGTAGAGGGAACAGAAAGTGTGCCGAAACGCACCCAACCACCTCGCCATCCTATTACACCGTAAGTTAAACCTACACCACGCCGCATAAAGGTTGTCGAGCCAGACTTCGTACAGAGTCGCCGACTCACTAGGCCCATGTTGTACACTGGATGGGCCCCCCGTGCCCAGATCAGAATAAGCCACCTTAAGACTTGACTTGCCTAGCATTTGAGTTAGTCACCCAGGACAGGGTCAGTCAGACAGTTGGGACTGTCACGTGTCAAGGAGGGTACTTTTTGGCTTCCAACATGGGACACCCATCATAATTTGGAAACAAATTAGGCCAGACCAAGCCAGCAAGACCCAGAAGCGAGAAAACTATCTGGAGCTAAAGAAAACCAAGACCAGACTTCGGGGAGTCGAAAAACACCCCATGGCGCTCAAGAAACCCCAAAGATGTCGGACACCAACGAGGTAGTGCGGGAGCACTCGTAGGAAACTGTGGACTCCCTCCCGAACAACCAATGCGCCAAGGCAGAATGCCCCGGAGAAGGGATCCATCAAACCGAGTGTGCGCATTGCCAACGTCAGTTTCACTATGCCTGTTTAGACTGGGATAACATTGTCTGCCACACCGACGGCTTTGAATACCGGTGCGAGGACTGCTGGACATGCTAGACAGCGTATTGCAGCTAGATCACCTGCCAGGGGCAGGGTCAATACACAGTGAGATGCATTATCTGCACCAAAAATTCCACCATGTCTTCATAGGTTGGCCAGACGAACGGGTGACTCGACCGAGAATGGTATATAGTAGAGATGGGACGAACCCAGATTTTGGAACCAAACCGAACTAGAACTTAACCCAGAATATTTTATTGAACTGAACCTGAACCGAATTTTTAAATTTGTACACAAACTAAACTCGAACCAAACTATGCTATAGTTCGTCGAACTCGAACCGAACTTTAAAAAAATGTCTTATCCTTGCACATATGCCTTCATAGTTCAGCCCTAAATTGGTATATAGGTATATAATAGAAAACAAATACTGTATGTAGAATCGCCTTAAAAATACAGTGGATTATGGATGCTAAACAGTAATCAGTATGTGCACACATGTATATCTGCAAATTAAATACTTAACATAGATTACAGTGGTCCCGTGGATCATTTTAGCAGTGTCGCCCACTCAAGTAATGAGACTTTTGTTACTGGACCTCTGGACTTGGCTACAAGGTGCAAAGTGAAAACAACATATATACATACAGCCTTCATAGTTCAGCCCCTATTTGTTCAAGTATAAAACACAAACAAACTAATATAATCACATTCATAATTTCAGGTCTAATTGTTTAAACAAACACACACACACACACACAGTATTTTTTATATACACACACAGGCACAGGCACAGACGCACAGACACACACACAGACACATTGAAACCGTGTTAAGAAGTTCCCTCTTAAGAAGTTTTCTTGCTTAAGAAGTTGAATAATTTTGCACCATGTCTATCTGCACATGTGTATTTTGAGCCTTTTCAGAAGTTTTCCTTGGTTAATAAGCATTATTTTATCAGTCCCTTCAAAAATGCCTTAACAGAGTTTTACTGTCTGTTAATGAAAAATGTCATTTTTCAAAAACTCAAGCAAATCACTTATTTTGTATACAATCATTTAAATAAAGAATAGTGCCTGGTTTCACACACTATAGAGTTCAAGATATAATGCTGTGATCACTGCTAAAAAAACAATAATCAAATATGACTTGTTCAGTAATTTTTGTTGTGTTTCATTGTTATTTTTCAACTTCTTTGAAGTGAAGTACCGTATTTACTCATGTATAGTGCACACCATGATTTTTGCAACAAGTTCCAGGAAAAACATTTTTATTTTTACTAAAATTGCACCAACAATTTGTGTGGAAAATATTTAAATTAAATAACTCATGGGGCTAAAAGCCAAAATATTGTGGCTTTCAGTAGGGTCATGGTAACCTTATGGTCATTGGTAACCTTATGGTCGTTAAAAGAAGTGTCAACAACTGAGGAGGGCGGGCGGTTTTTTTTTTTTTTTTTTTCCCCCCCAGTTAAATGAGAAGTAAATTTTGTTGTGCTGGTTATTTTTTTTGCTGGATTTTTTTTTGGCGATGGTGAAATGTGAGACACTACCCTTCTCTAAAAAAAATTCCTTGCCTCTTCCCTTCTCCCCTCAGGTAGCAATCCACTAGTCTCTTCCCCTACACTTCCCTGTAAACATCTCCGGACAGTTTAGGAGTGGATAATTTATGACTACCACTCTATAACGCCGCAGAAATGTTCTCCTTTATTTTGGGCAAAAAAGGTCAGGCTGTGCATGAGTAAATACTTCAGTTAGTTTCAAAGTTCGTTAATGAAGTTCCTTTCGAGCACATTTTCCAACCGAACAGGAACTCCTGTAAATTTTTCGACTGAACTAGAACTGATCTTTGACATGGCAATAAATTTTGAACCGAACCTGAACATAACGTTAAAGTTCAAGTTCGGTTCGAAATTTGAACGTTCGACCCATCTCTAGTATATAGATGTGACATCTGCTAACAAGCAGCAGAATACCGGCCACATAATCCTGGACCCAGGCAGAAAACCGAACTGTAGCATTCAACTGGGGAACTCCAGATTCCCGACTTCGCACGCCGACCTCATGAAGACCCGCTTTCCTTTTTGACCGACTGTGAAAAGGATTTTAAAGAACAGGGAACTCCATATAAACAGTGGGTTAAACTCACACAAGCCCACCTCAAGGGTAAAGCACTCGACTGGTGGGGGAAGTATGGGGAGTTTATTACCGAATGGACTCGGTTCCAAAACCTGCTAGCTATGGAATTTACTGGCGAGGAGGTATTAGCGAACCATACCACAGAATTCCACAGCTGGACCCATGCCCTCGGTGACGAGACTAAAATATTCATCTGCCGGAAGGTACAATTATTTTAACGAATTTTCCTGGAAGAATCCAGGGAAACCTGTGTTTGCTATATAGCCTGCATACTGCTACCACAGCTACGTAACTTCCTGATTGCACCCAAGCCACACAATGTGGAAGAATTAGTAGACCGGGTGTGGCAGGTTGAACGAAATGTGCAGGCGCAAGCCCGTCTAGAACGCACCAGTACGATCCAGCCTGTGGTAGCAGGGAAACCCCAAGAAAAGAAGGTCAAGGAACTGTCGCCATCATCATCAGTCCGTAATCTCCCAGAGTAAATTACCAAATCGCAAAAATCTTTGAACAAATTACTATAAACTACATCAAAATTGAACACTTCTAAATACCAAAATAATGATATATTAAATGGTCAAATCTTAAACAGTGTGAGTACAGCCTCTTGGATAAAACTTATTTTCAGGAGATATCTATCTATTAAAATAACTTTATAATTATAAAAAACCTGTAATATCTGTGCTAGGTATGATTGAATACTGACTTCATTCAGAGATGCCAAATTTTTAGGTCTAGGTTTTGGAAGTGGGTCAAAAAGGTCTAAAATTTCCCAAAATATATATTGCGACCAACCTGTCTAGACAGTGTTATTTATGGAAACAGCCAGAGGTCATTTTAATAAAGTTCTACTTTATTTATAGCGATTTACATACCCGAAATATGTGCCTTATCCTACTATTTTTCGTAGTAAATATTGAAGAATAAAAGTAAGATGTGGCTTTAAAACGCTTTCAAGGAGTTGCTAAAAATAATATTACACATATTAAAAGAGAAAAAGCTTGAAATTTCTGTTTGTTTACTTTCGTAAGCAACTATGAATGAGCATGAATGACCATAGATTACACTTGGGGTTTACATTTGCACGCATTGCTTTTAATATCTCAAAACAGTCACAAGTACGATTGTGCCACCATTTTATTGATCATCACCAGCTGCTCTAGATTACAAGATTGTCATTGCATACTTTTTTTTCCTGTTAACATTGGCAACATTTAACTGATAACATGTGTGCATTGTAAGTGTTGTACATCTCTCTTACACCACTCCCTTTATCTATGAGGTTTTCATTTTTAATAGCTGCCAGACACCAAATTTTGTTGACGGTAACATTCAGTACTGAGTTATGATTTTCTATTTCTCCAGTACATGAAATTTAACTATTATTATAGGTTGTTCACGGTAAAGTGAGCACAAGGCCATTCAAAATTTTTCCTTTCATCGAATTTCCACCTTCTTGCTGCTTTTAATATAAACATTGCAATATGACCAATAAACACAGTGTATACATTTCACCACCTTCAAAATTGAATGCCTGAGGCTGCAATAAGATATGTTTATCAGTTGTTAATGTCTATTGGCAGGGCCTTAAAAAGTGCTTACTGTACCGTGAACAGCCTATACTTTCGTTTTGTGATTAATTTACTACAATGCCATCTGTGTACGCTTACATGATTAGCTCTGAGTATAATCCTAAAGTTTTTGTGAGTAATATGTTGTAATGATTTAAATGCACAATACTGTTTTTTTCTTTGTGATATTTATATATATATATATATATATATATATATATATATATATATATATATATATATATATATATATATACACGCACACACGCGTACACGCACATGCACACACACACACACACACACATGCTCTGATGCACGCTGCTTTCCTGCGCATTGGGGTTTGCACCCACTACTTGTCGACTTCACCTGTTATTGAGCAAATAAACTCATATGGGCAAGTCACATGTCGGCAGACAATCAACTCCGTACCTACAGGGTTGCTCCCAGCCAAGTGAGCAACTACAGACATGCTGTAATTATTTAAATTGTACTGCCCACCCAAAAGCCTCCATACGGCCACCCAGTTCCTGCCTGATAATTTGAAGCGTGTGACGAGTCACCAACATGCTGGATCCAAAGAAGCTAGTTCGATGGGATGCTGCAGGAGGGCAGCATCCAGCACACATGGTCGTCACTGCCTCCAGAACCTAGTGGAGAGGCGGTAGATATATGTCAACAGCCTCCCGTTGAAGAGATAAGAAACGGTGGCATAACCACAACCATACTTAAAACCACCCCTGTGAGGCGAGGCTAGTCATACTAGCACTGCTCTGGCAGCTGACAATCTAAAATTTTTTGTATATAAGGAGGTTCCAAATCGCAGCTCAGGACAGTCGTCGGCCATCGAACTTGTACAAGGCTGGGGGCACCAACTGGGGAAGTGGCTATCACCTTGACCTCACTGTCTGCAAAAGTCTGAGCAGATCTTTACCAGGGTTGTTCATGACCATGTTCATGACCAATAGACCATATGCGCTGAAGTCATACTCTGTGAAGTCTTAGTGCTAGTTACTTGCAACTCTCTCCAGCGACGCCTGCCGACGCTATCTGCAGCAGAGGATGCCATCATGACATCAGTCAGAGGTATCTAGACGTCTGCACCTGTTTCCTACCCACCAATCTAATCCTTGTAAACTCTGTGGTAGCAGGTTGTGCCAATGTCCCTTCTGAATTCCCCCCCCCCCCCCCCCCCTCTTGCTTCCTCAAAAGAATTACTTAATTTAGAATCATTGTGTTTTCGTTTCTCTTGATGCAGATTAGCCTTCACCTGCTTTAAATATTAACATCACTTTATTTATCAATGTACAGAGCTATGCATTCCCCATTTTGTTCTCACATATAAATGAAAAATATATTTAGTTGTAGTGTAACTCAAATCCTGTTGCTCATTTCAGAACAACCTAGAAAGTCACTTTTATTTAACGGGCTCATTTTAATTTTAGGAACCACTTACAGACAGCTGCTTATGTCCCGAACATATTTGGTTATCCTCAGCTTGCACAAAGCTAGGATAGTATTCCTTAACCTGTAGAAGATTCTGGGAATATCCCAAATATTGTCCGGATCACCTTCACTTCCAGTAGGATTCACCCTCAATTATGCAGCCTCACAAATACTCATTACCTCAGTCCCATTCTGAGTAAAAGACCAGACCCAGGAGGGCTTGAATATATGCCTGGATAAATTGAGAGTGTGCATTTTCACTATTTCTTTATGAGCCACAGATTCAAAGCTTTCCAACAGCTAGGTCATCTCGAAAACCGGAAGTTCTTAGACACTCTGGGCCTGAACAAGGCTGAGATAGTATTCCCATTGTCGGAACAAGACCAGCAATACTCACGGAATGAACTGGGTCCACTGACCTACGGCCAGATACAAACCCGGGACTCCAGGTCATCCAGCTACTCATTACCTTTGTCCTAGTCTGCATTAAAGAACAGACTCAGGAGGGCTTGAGTGTACGCCTGGTATTCAGCAGAGTAAGCTTCTGTGTGTGTTAATTAAATGTTGACATGCCTTATACTTCCAAAGGTAAAGCTAGCCATTTATGCTGATTAGCCCGTCGAGCATTACAAAGAGAGTTAGATGAACTCAGTGTTCTAGTAGACACACCTACAAATGGTGACATATTAAAAAATAAAAAACTCTTGAAACACTAGTTAAACCAGTGATAAAGCCAATTGACGAACAGCCACCTTCAGGTGAGGTTTTGAGATCCGACTGGGATTCCTTACTCGGTATAGACTTGCACTTGCATAATCTGGATTATATTGATATTCTAGATCCGCCGGCGTTTTGTTCTAAACTGACCCCACCGCCTCACCCTTGTACTCCTGTACAAGAACAGGCCATTACTTGCATAATTCACATGGCTGCGGGTAAGGCATTAAAAATCTGCATACCTCCCAAACCTGCCACTACACGTAGGCTAGTGTCAGTTACACTGAACTTCGCCCCTAACAGAAACCAATTAGACCAGCTCTCTATAGACGTAGGGTAAACTCAGAAGCCCCCAAATAATTTCTGGCAGGTTTTGTCTCAGTTATTTTCCTTAATTAACCAGTGACAAGTGGCATCACGACTTTCGACAGCTTTTACAGTGGACTGGACGTAACTGGGAGGGAGACATTTTGTGGTCAAGCTTACTCTGTGGTTTGAGTCCCCTCCTCTACCTAAACAGTGTCACCCCAGATCTTCCATCGTGGGAAGGTCTACGACCCAGCCTAGCAACCAACTTAATAAATCTACAGACACTCCAGGAGGGAACCACAGTTGCAACCATTAGAAGGGAATCAGCACTTGCCCTTTTTATAATTCCACTTCGCGTAGTACGAAAGGGAAGATTCTTATTTTCTTGCGGAGCGCAAAAGCTCCAAGCAGGAAAATGTGTCAGCATACATGCGCGCACACACACACACACAGGGAGAGATGTAGAGATGGATGGATGGATGGATGGATGTATGGATGGACGGACGGACGGATTAGGATGGATTAGGACAGATTAGGACATATTAGGACAGATCAGTAAAGTTCTGTGTCTTGTATAGTGGTCTTTTCCTGCTATAGTTTATACATACTTATATACACACCCACATGCACATGCACATGTAAACACTGGTCATAACATTTCATGGTACTGGGGATTTGAAGCACATTTTAATGTTTTCTAGTATTACAATTAAAACGTCTCAGGAATCATCTTGCAGGCCTTGTTCAAAATTATATCTTTTGGACTGATATTTTTGCAGGTAAGGCACATCAATATGATGAGCCAGTGCTGCTGGTTGGAGGGACAGGTTGTGGCAAAACTACTCTGTGTGAGAAGATGTCAGAAATCAACGGTCAACAGTTGTACACTATTAACTGCCACATGAACAGCGAAAGTTCTGATTTTCTTGGAGGTTTGCGACCTACACGAGAGCATTCTAAGGTAAACTTAACCAGTATACTAATGGATTATATAAGGGTGATAAATTTTGGAACTGTTTTAACATTAGTTTTTTGATAGTTATCCCTCATTATAAATACCTCACTTTAGAGGCATGGCTCTTAATTTGTGACCCAGATGTGACTCAGTCCTGTATTAAAAAAGAAAAATTAAATTAAAAAATTTCATTCTTAATTATTGAAGGTAGGTACTTGAATAGTACATATATTTTTGAACTACCGTATATTGCAATTACTTTTAATTTTTGTCAGAAAATATTTCAACTTTACAGAACAAATTATTTCCATACATAATAGGTTTTTTTCATACATTTTCTGCCTACCATGTGATAGTATGATAAATTTTAAGACTCGTGCTGTGGTTATTTCTTTGTATGTGTGTATGACTCGAAAATAACACATCTTAAATAGACTACGTTTCTGCTTGGGAAAAATGGTCACCTACATGTTGATGTGCCTGTGACGCCAATGTACATGTTCTCTCTTGTTTTCATGGAGATGCCTTAGCAGTGACACATGATGCTTTTTCTACAATGGTGGTTTAACAACTTCAGCTCATCCCTATGCATAGCCATGCTTTTTGAGTTTTAGAAGTTTGAATTACACCCACACAAGTTTGTATCTTTACCATTTAGAATGGACATTGTAGATAGGAAAGATTGTTTTATTCACTGGCCCACAATAACTATGCATCTAGAGAAACAAGTACATTTGTCCACCACTAGATAGCACTATTCGTATTGTTTCATTGCTCACTTGTTTTCTTCTAGCTGGCCAGTGACGTCACGCCTGAGAGCAATGCTTTTCGCCACCCCTCGCTCTGTGACCACCGCTGACCTATGAGACGTCAGCCAACCATTCTCGAGTAGTGGACAGATTTTAGTATAGAAAGCGAGAAACCGCTCGCCTTTAGACCAGTTTTCAGTTCTCCATTGCATAGTTTTAACCAGAGTCTTCAGCTGCCCACCGCGCTAGCCGCCAGGGCACTGATCAAACTGTCACCAGTCTTCAATAGTCTAGCACCTGTTGCTCAGACTTTGACCAGCCTTCGCCTTAAACCTTCGCTTACACCTAGCTTTGATTACACCCACCGTGCTAACTGCCACGGTTACTTTAGCTTTTCCTCGTCTACCTTCACTGCACCTTTGTGCTAGAAGGATACTCCAGTTCCAGTACACCCTAGACAAGGGTTATCCTGTCACACCCTGCTTAGTCAACATAGCACTGTGCCAGGACGCCGTTTCGTTGCTTACCCACTAGGCACAGTGGCCCCCTTTGGGTAACAATAGGATCCAGCGATAGCTAGTTAGAAGTTTTCACAGTGCTAGCCTACATTGTGTGCATTGTTAGCTCATCACCTATCAGTTCTACCGGCATAGCGCAGTTAGCTTCCTGGCAGACGTTTGTGCTGACATAGGAGGTAGTGCATCATCAATGGTTATTTTCTTATAGGGAAATAAAACGTGTGTTTTGCTGCAGTCCTCAGTACCACATTTATTGTAGACGAGCACTATCTCAGTTAACTTTGCGGAAGCAAAGGGAACTCAGGTGATCCCGGGAATAAACTCATTTGAGCCAAAACACATAGTTTCTACCCACACGCATCTAAATACAGCCACCCATTCTATGTATGCCGTAGGTAGAACAGTAGAGCCCACACAGATATACTGCTCTCGGACCAGTTAGTTATTTTGGTGCTCACGTATTTTCCACTGCACCTTCGTGCCAGGAAAGGTGGTGTTTCTTACACTGGAAAAACTCAGCCGAGACAATACCCACGCAGTGACCCTTGCTGTGTTTAGGCTTTTTTTTTGTGGCAAGGTCAGGACTTTTTTGTCCATCTAGGGTATAATATCTTTTGGAAGACTACAAAATATAACAATATAGTAATGATTCGTTAAAACAAAATGTTACTTTAGCTCTAGAAATAATTGAACATGGACACACTTTTTACTTTGGGTGGTGGGGGTTCAGAGTTAATTAAAGTAAGTGTCCGAGCATGTAGAACTTACTAATCAATTCGCAGAAACCATTTAACTAAATTTAATAAATATAAGGTGTAATTATGCATCTAAAACCATGCAAAAACTGCTTAAGTAAAATTTTTATGTAATTGTTGTGTATAGGGGGTAGTGATGTGTTAGAATCCACCCAAAATTAGATGACTGCTCCTTCAAAGTAGCAATCATTTTCTTGGGAACCATGTTGTAATTTTGAGAATTTACTGTATTTTACACTTTGATCATCTCCACTGGGGTTGTAAGATATGAATGGTGATTAGTGGTAGTGAAGAAGATATTAGAAGGACGTTCAGGGTGCCTGTCCTTTTTCAGATGGTGTTGGAAGGTTTTGGTTGTGTTGCAGGCAGTATCTGAATGTGGACTTCATTGCAAGCAGTGATGGGATAGGTGTTGTGTTACGTGCAATGATGGCATATTGGCCTCACAGCAGGCATTGGTGGGACATAGATCATGTTGTTCCCAGTTGGTGGGAGATGGGCTGTGCTATATGGTGAAAGAACATAAAGCCTTGGTGCAAGTGATGAAAGGTTATAGATTGTTTTGGAATATGTGATGGAATGTTAGCCTAGTTAGAGGTGGTGATGAGATTTAGGCCTTCTTGTTGGCAGTATGAAGATGGAGATGTAAGTTTTGGTGTAAGAAGCGAGAGGATGTAGGGTGTTTTGTAGACAGTATTAGGATGTAAGCCGTGTGGCAGATTGTGACTAACAGCAGTTTCTCTTTAGCATTTTGAACTACGTCAGTACTTCTTTCTCCCAATCTCCTATAGTTCACTTATACACTGTTCTAACAGGGAGAAACCTTGAGGTATATCATGCCTTTTTTGCTGCTGCTGCTGCTGCTGGAGATGCAACCACCTTGACAGACATCAGTCATTCTTTTTTTAAGTTGTGTACACAGCTGCTGTGAACATAGCTTCCCTTCACTACACATTTGAAAATTCACTGTCATACCATCACAACTGCATACACTTGACGTGTGATGGCTATGTTATTACATTACACTGTTGTGTGGGAACAAGGATCCAATGTGGTCAGGTCAGGTTCACCTGCGTGAGTGAAGCTCTTACTGTGGTGGTGTTTATGATATTCAGCATCTCGCTTTTATTGGTTCCTTTCAAGGGGTTGGCCTAGTGTGTCGTCTGCAATGGACGACGAAGTTTGGTTCAGTGAGGTGAAGCTTCTTGACAATTGGGGTGGTGGTAGTAGAGGTCTTAACTTCACTCTGCCTCAACAATGGTATTGCTAGCGGAAGATGTACTTTGGCTGAGGGTAACAGGTGGAGCGTTGACTGTGGTCAGTTGAGGGCCACGGCTGTGGTCCACCGGCATCAGCTGCGTAGGCACGGAGGGGTAGTTCTCTCTTCTCTCTGGCAGGGTTGGCCTCACTGTCAAAGTTGTTGGCTCATCAACACCTATGGATTGGGCAGCTCTGCTGAGCTCATCCTTCTGCATCAGTGGGGCTGCCTCCCAGTGCATGCCAGGTTCACCCTGCATTGTGGCCCATCAGGCACGCAAAGGTAGCTCTCTTCTTTCTGTCAGTGTGTGTTCCCGTCTTCGTTGTCGGCTCCTTGTTGCCGTCAGCCTTCATGACTGTTGGGATCATCATCCTGGGGGTAGGGAGGTATAGTGCCCATATGGGAAGGCACCTCTGAGGTACTGTCCTTTGGGGTTACTGACCTGGACTCATCGGTGGGCCAGAGGTCCATTTGGGGTTCTGCCTCGGATCCATCCTATCTGCTGGGCTCATCCTTCCAGCTCTCGTCGATTACTGCTATGTCCATAGCTGAGCGTTCGTCAGGGTTTGTCGGGGATTCTGATTCATTTTGCCATTCTTCTGGCTGCACCATTCTTTCCACTGGGCCCTCTCCTTGCTCTGGTGTTCCAGGGTCATCGTCAGTAGAGTTCAAAATGATCTCTCTCGCATGGTGCTCTGGCATTGGGTGCACCTTGAGTTCGGTTTTACAAGAATTCGGGTGTTTATTTTCCTTGATGTCTCTTGGTGTTAGATTTTTGGGTGCCACAGGGTGTTTTCAAACTCCTCGAAGTCTGGTAGGTTATATTTGTATGTCATCAGCCCTCTACTCTTTCTGGGTGGGTGGTACTGACCTGGTCCTGCCTTATTAACATGGTTAATGAGACTGTGGTCCCACATTGGGCATTTTGAAAACTCTTGACACGTAATGGTTATGGTATTATGTAACACTGTCAACCGGGAACAAGGTTCCAATGGGGCCAGATCAGGTTCACCCATGGTGAGTGAAGCTCTCACTGGGGTGGTGTTTGTAATAGTTTGCATCTAGTTTTTATAGGTTTCCTTGGAAGGGCTGGCCTGGTGTATCATCTGCAAGGGACAGAGTCTGGTTTGTAGAGGTGAAGCCTCTTGACAATTGGGATGGTGGTAGTATAGGTCTTACCTTTACTCTGCCCCGCCAATGATCTGCTGGCAGAAGATATTCTTTGGCTGAGGTTTAATAGTTGGTCCTGGACTGTGGTTGGTCGAGAGCCATGGCTGTGGCATTGGCTGTCCACAAGCTGGAACAGACGCAGAGTGCTGTTCCTAGTAGGTGTGGTGTTGGCTGGATGTGTAGACCTGTTGGGCTATTCCCAGCATCACGGGCAGTCACAGTCAGATCCGGGTAACAATTAGGTGGTACTTTCCAGAGGTTTTGATTAAAGAACCGAATAGTCCTCCAGGGTACATTGGGTAGTGAGGCCTCATCAATTCCTTGGCCATTTGCACGAGCTTTGGGGGTGGTACAAGTGATGTGGGGTTCAGGACTAAAAATACAGCCATGGCTTTGCATTCGCCCGATCATATATCCATTCTGTGGGTAAACTGCATGTATGTGTAGGTTCTAATGTTCGTTCCCCCTGACGTGCCATGGGCATCGTCATTACCCAGTCTAGCCTCGCCACAGCTGTGGCCCCCTCCTAAGAAGAGAAGTTATACCATAATGCCACAAGCTGCCTTTGAAGCCAATGGTTGGCTTGGCCCAGCTGATGTATCAAGTTGGACCACAAACTGCTTCGCATCATGGTGCGACGCTTATCCTTCTCAGCCGTGGAGGGGGATCAAGCTGCCATCTTTGGCCGCCTTCTGCCATTTCCACCACTTCTCTGCTGTCCTGTATCCTCGCGACCTCTCTGCGACCCTTGCACTCCCCACACTGACTCTGTGCTCTGGGTATATATAGATGCCGCAGCTCATAGTTTGAGGTTCTGTCTCGCGACTTAGTTGTAGGACATTACTCTGCCAGTCTGTGCACCAACTTCTTCAACTGCCAACTGATTCTTGCAGCAGTCATAGGGTTTCACTCTGCCCAACTGTACACAGACACCTCAAGCTTTCGCTTTCCTCTAGGTCATACTCATTGTCAGACTAGATCATCATGTTGCCTGCCAGCACACTAATGTTGTCCACGTTTTTCAGCTATCCAGTAGCTACGTACCTAGGGGCCACTAGTCCGAGTAACATACGACTAGGGTCATCCATACCTCCGCGTCTACAGTGTCTATGCATCCCTTTGGTTGGTATCCTAAGAGTGGACCTTCAGCCTCTAGTCAGGTTACAAGCTTGTTTATGTGTGGTTACTGTTCCAGCAATAAACAAACATAGTCCGAATTAGTTGAGTTATCACTCGCAGTTTACCATTCTTCTCTACCTGCTCTTGCTATCTCCTGTTTCATCCACGAAACCTTCAGTTTTCTTGTAGGCATAGTCATAAGCTGTCTTACCTCGTGGAGAACCATCTGTATATTATACTTGGATCTATGGTGACATCCTGCCTTCCTCAGTAATGTGAGAGTAGTCGCCGGTACCCTACTATTGATGGTTTTAGTTAAGTGCTTGGGTTTGCTGGCAATGTCCCGCCCAGCCAGTGTACTTGCTGGGGACCAGTAGTTCATGTGTACCTGCCCAATCCACCTGCCTACCCATATTTCCTCTCAGCCCGTGCATACCCTTACGGTACACTTACTGTCTACCTCTCTGTTCTATTTACCCCTTGGGCCTCACCACAGGGCTGGGTGAGATAAAGTGGACAAGCAGGGACTAGCCCTGGTTGGAGGCTTGGAGGGTAGTGAATAGGGTGTCAGCCGAGTATACACTTATAAAAGAGAAGAAGCTGCTTGGCAGAGGGGAACATCCACCAACTCCATTGGCAAGAATAGAAGCCTACTCTGGCATGTCCCACATGCTATTTAGCCATTACCTCTTACACCACCGAAGTAACTAGTAGCACCAAGTCGGCACTCAGCCGCAGAACAGTTGGTGAGACGCCTGAACTTGGCCCCGAGCTGCAGACCACCATGCGTGCTAGCCAGGCCTACACTAACTAGCGCCTCTTCTCGTGTTCAATGCTCCGTAATTAAGGTTCCAAAACCTCCCATTTTAACCTCTAGTAGAAACCCCATAAAGTTTATGATGCCTGCTTCTCAGCCATCTCTTGGAGAGGGGGGTAAGCAGTGATGCTGGACAACACCAGAAGCACTACCCCCAAGGATGGGTAAGAGGCAGTCTCCTAGGTAATATGTAGCCAGAGGTGACTAGTTCACACTTTTTCAGGATTGTCAATCCATCTGGCAGATTTATATGTGGTAGATGAATTGGGTTAACTGACTTAGGTGACCTAACCACTTCATTGTGTAGTGTTTCTAGTAGGGGGCTCTACCATACTATGCACCAAGTACATTTGCGTACCCTGTTCACAGTATGGGTAGCTTACAAAGGTGTGTGTTCGTGTGTGTGTCTGACATGCAGGCTGTCCTCGGTTATGGGATTGTCCATTGTCTTACTCTATGATCGGAAATAGTGTCAATGCCATGGTCTCCTGCTGTTCCCTTAAAGGGTGATGCTTACCAGGAATATCATAGAAGAATTGCAGATTTCACCCTAAGAAATTATACTCGGATGTTAAATTGTGACTTATTTATTCCCGTGAAAATAAACATAGTGGCCCATACTATCTCCTAAGTTCACCAGTTTTTCCATTCAGTAACTGATTGACCCTACAAATGTGAAATAAGGAAGACAGGTAAGGTGCCTGTCGGAATGTCAGAGCAAACATCTAGAAAGTTTATAGTTAGTTAATGTCTGAGCTTGGGGCATACTATATGTCTTGAAGTGATTCTGGGTACTACATAGCTGTGTTCAGGTTAAGTATGATTCTCGATGACGTCGGTAGTCGAGAGTGTTTGTGGCCTCTTCGGCAGATGGTAAATGAAAGGATACGGGGCTGGTCGCTAGTTGCCGGTAGGCAGCTGGTCACTTTTTAATTGGGGGCTCTTCAGAAGGTGTAGGCAAACAAATTCAGTACTAGAAGGTGCTAAGATGAGCTGTCAGACTCAACTTCGGACAACGGCAACTCATCATGTGGGAGGAGTTGGCAGATGCATTGGAAGGGGATGTGGCTCGTTGTCAGCTGGTCTTCCTTCAGCTGGATGACTCCTCAGGGTGAAGGATTTGGTCAGAAGCACTGTTGGCAGTGGTCAATTGGACGGCGGCTGGTTGTCCTTCGGTGGTGATTAATAGTCCTACAGTTGCTCCCCAGAGAGGAGGAGCTAGCAGAGTTCCTGCACAGGGATATGCTGGGGCAAGCTGCCCACGAACAATTGGCGGTTACCAGGGTGCGTATTGCCTTTATATCACTTGGCTAAGTATGTCATCTGCTGAGGGGGCTTCGGGTCATCCCCTCTTTCCTCATGCGCGTGGCCGGCTGCCCTGCGCCCAGTGATTGTGAGAGGCTGGGAGTAGTTTGCATGTTCGGCAGGCCGGTATCTGGCGCTCAATTAGGGGCAACATTATTATGTTGTTGCATTTGTATTCTCCCTTTCTCAGATAATTAAAATACATTGTGCACTCTGGCTAATTATTATTGCATGTTCATCTGTTTCTTCCATTGTTTCTTATGTGCTCCAGAAATCTTGCTGTGTTAATAGGTGTGCTGTACCGTGTCTAGCATATCCATAGTCGTAATAAATACAGTATGGGTGCTTATGGTTCATGCCTCTCGTTAAACATGCCTCTCTCTAGTTCCTTGTGACCTTGCACAGAATGATGCAAAATTGAAAATAATAATTTGCCCTTACTCTTTGTGTGTTACACTAATGGTGATCAAATTTGGGGCTGCATCAAATGGGGTTACAGTAAGTGCTGTTAATTGGAAATTACCATTACATTTCTGTTTATGATTTTTTTTAACCTCTTTTATTGCATCACATGATATCATGCTAGATGTTTACAACATTTAATTAAAAGAGTAATAACTTTGTTTGCAGGAAAAGCAGCTGGCATTGTTTGAGTGGGTGGATGGCCCTCTGGTACTGGCGATGAAGGAAGGTGGCATATTTCTTGCAGATGAGATCTCTCTTGCGGAAGATAGTGTGCTTGAGCGATTGAACCCTCTACTAGGTTAGTCAAAGATTGTTAATGCATAATGTGACAGTGTATCTAATGGAAAAAATTGTAAATTCATTTTTGGTGTTTCTGACCAGTTGAACACCAATACATTATAATCTCTGTATAAATTACTTTTTCCAAGTACTTTTTATTTTTAAAGTCAATGTTTGAAATCTCTGGCAGATGTAATATGTATTGTTAAATACATGTTCAGTATAAATTTGGTTTTAATATTAAGTTAACATTTCAAGTTGGTTTGTGTACTTTGTATCGAGATTCTACTGTGCAATGAAACCAGTCCACCTTTCTCCCTTCCCCCTTCCAACTCCATTCTTGTAGCAGTCCAGAAAAAAGTACAGCTATCCAAAATGTAAAAAAAGTGTAGAAAAAAGAAAACTTTTACACCACATGCCTTACCGAGATTAAAGAAGATAGGTGTAAAATAAACAAATCTGTAAAATCGTGGTGTGAAAGAAAAATGGTTTTGCTCTAATTATAAAGCATTGTAGGTGACCTAACACTTTGTTATAAGCTTGATAACATGCCAGAATGTTTTATGTAAACTATAAATATTGCCATACAATTGCACTTGTTTCCCATTGTGAACATTACTATTGTCAGCTTTTCACAGTATGCATATCATGGTATTGATCAGAGTTTCACAGTTGGATGTTCTCGATTGTAGATCACAGAAAACAGTTTAAATTAGTATTGTTGTGTTTTTGGGGGGAAGGGGGGGGGGGGGGCTGTGCTCAGTAACTGAGGTCTGCAGCATTGACAGGAACGAAGCGTGATGAATATGGAGCAGCAGTGGAATGAAATGGGTAAAGAAATGTGATTACCTTGGTAAAACCCAATGTTAATAGGTGGCAATGTCAGTTGTGTTTCCCACATGCAAAATCCAGGTTTGACTCCATAGGGAATTGAACATTTTTCAGCTTAGTGGGAAATGAGGTCTGTGACCACATCTTCATGGCCTCCAACAGTTGGTGAATAGTAGCCGTATGATGGAACTCTATTAGAACAATTATATTTAAACAGCGATTGGTGGAAACATATTGCAAGTTTTCAAATTTTTCTACTGTAAAATTTTTTTGCTTTCTAACCATCTCCTGGTCAGTCTTTTATCCTGTTAATTAATTCAAAAAGGGTGGAGAAGGGGGCTAGTGTTTGACATGAAGTCACTGATTCCTTAGACTATCTTGTGTAATGTCTATAGTAGGGGTGGGTTTTTACATTTTCGCGATGCTCGATACAAGTTTTGATACGAAAACATTCTCACGATATTCAATGCGGATATTTTTCTTAATACCAAATTAAAATTGTCATGAACACAAAAGAACTTGGCCAAGAAAATTGCTAATTTTTCTATTATCGTAGACATACACTGAAATTGTAAAAAAAAAAAACCACATTACACTGGAAACAAATGGTGGACAGCCTCCAACCCAAACATCCTTAACCAATGATAAACCAACACTGTCTCCTTCGATTCTATCAAATCACATTTCCACAGTTGTACTCAAACTTTGAGGAAAATTATAACTCATTACACAATTATTTTGCGATTTCGCAGTTTTGTTATTTTATCTTGTGACTACTAGGAAATTACTGTAACATTTAATAAATATTGTAACTATCTGATACACCTGTTGCGTTGTGGCCTAGCCTGCGAAATATGCTGACTAGGCCACGACAGGTGTATCCGATAATTATGGTATTTTATTATGAACATTTAAAAATGCAGGTGCATCATAGTCCATGCGGGATATGCCACGAAGGATGTATCAGATAATTATGGTATTTATTTTTTTGAATATTTAATAATGCTGTTGCATCAGATAACTATGGTATGTATGGGATGTACAGTAACTGCTCAATTTGCTTGCTCGTGCTTATCTGCGCTCATTTGCAACTCTCAACCCGTTTGTGTTGTACTCAATTATGTATCATAAAATTAAATGTTTTCTAAAATCATAATTGTGGTATGTATTGGTTGCCTAAAAACACCTCAAGGTGCTCGCAGCTGTGAGAATATTAGGCTATCAATAAAACATGGAATATTATGGTACACTTGTACATTAAAAATTTTATAACTTGTTAACCATTTGTCCGATCTCGACTCGCGAAGGCTTTTTGGAATGCTTGCAGGAAGATTTGGAATGTTCGCTGCCCGCCTTGATAATTATGGTACACATTAAAAATTGCTTTTAATATTTTGCGAACCATTGGACATAGGCCAAATTTTATGGGTGTGTTGGAATGCCCGAAGGATGCCGATTAACTTACGGTGGGCTTTTCAAAATTGTTGCTCACATTCCAAAAGTTATGGTACACTTGTGCCATTATAATGGTATGTTTGCACCATAATTATGGTACCATACTCCTTACGGTTTCAGCAGGAAGCTGGTTGGATACTATCAGTGTAGAGACTAGTGTTTGGAAGGGACAGCTCTGAAGCCTTAACAGGTGGTCTGAGGATATCATACCAGATGTGTTATCATGTCCCACAGTTATCTTATGAAAAATAGTATTTACGCATGACATTTATAGCTTTTAAATTTTTACTTGTAACATTTTTATTGCATTGATTACAAATTTAAAAGTTTTACATCCCCTAATTATGATTCCAGAAAAAATTTAATTTATCAGCTAAAATATTGAAAAAACAAACATTTACATAGCAACAAAACTGCTAAAGATTTTCCATCATTTATTTTTTTAAGGAACATTATTGTTATACAGCAACACAACTCGTAAGAGTTTTTTCATCAGTTGATTCCGTAGAGTGGTTGATAATGTTGCCTGTAGTTTGTTTTCACACTGCTCAATAAATTGCTTCATTCTGTCATTGTGACCTGATGTTTTTGCTATTTTTCCAATGTATAATTTTTTTTTCTAGTTAATGCGAAGGTTGCAAGGATTGCATCTCATTTTCATGTAAACCCAATGGAAACCGTTACTGTAGCCGTTAAAATACAACCACACTGTCTAAAATTTGTGCATATGTTGACAAGCACAGCATGAAAATAAAGCAAATACGATGAAGATAGCCAAGTTATCCCACTGTATGTGTACCAGATTGTACTACAAATGGTCAACGATCAATATATATTGAACCGTAGTAACGGATATTCCACTGAGAAAATATACCACAGCCAGATATTCTTTTTCTTGTATTGTTTGTAGAAGTTGTTGGCACTGGTGAAAGCAGTGTTGGCTGCAATTCATTGTATGGATAACTTAATAAGTTACTGCAATATGGCACAGTCTGTTGTTTTTATGCAGTAAATTAAATTTGAGACTTTTTCATGACAATATGCTAGAATGGGATTTTTGTGTTTAATCACAGGTGAATAACTTATCACATTTATTCACTGCAATATTATTTTTACAATATTTTACCCTCTCTGCTTATTAGAGGATGTCTAAGGGTTGTACTCCATGTACAGACTTGCAGCCAGGGCAGGAGAAAGGGCAACATCAGGCTTACCATTGCTTGGCAGGTTGCAGTTCTGGTACTATTCTTTGCTGAAATCAAGGGTAGTGGGTGATTGTCAAAAGTGGCACTTCACCCATTGGTTGTTCAGGGTAGAGGCTCACTAGCATAATGGTACGTGGGGGAGGGAGGGCTAGCTGTTGATTGGCTGTGTTTGAAGCCAAGTCCTCTGTGCCTACAGTTTTCAAGTGTAGAATCACACTTATGTGAAAAAATATAGAATGAAGTGCAGAAATCAACATTAAATAGCAAGTGAAATTGCAAGACACAAGCAATGCACTATGGAACTGCCAATATTGCATTTTATTATGGCAAGGAAGCTGCACACAGGTGGTATTTTTTTTCCTTGCACAGCATCTAGTATGCTGTGTTCATTGATACCTACTCTTCAGAGATACTGTTTACAGTGGTGCCAGGAACACAAGGATCGCAGTTGATTACTCTGTGGACAAGAGCTTATTTAGTCTCACTAGTCATTCCAGATGTCTTATACATCTGCAGAAATTGGAGAACCTGCTATAACCCCTCCAAAATTGTTGAACGTACCAGTTTACAGGTGGCAGAGTTCTTGTTTGGACAGGCATAATGCATGGTGGCCATAAGGAGCTTCACATCTTCCAAGCTGGTTCAGTTACTGGTGACAGCTGTTGTACCAAGGTTCTGCTTTGTAACATGCATATTTTCCGTGATGCTGGGGGCCCCGAGTTCTCTTCATGGAATACAGTGCTGCACATTGTCATACATTGGCTGTCGCTGAGCTGTTGAAGAGTGGTATCATGTCGCTAGTCACCAGCTATGACTCTGCAACTATAGGTGGCACTGTAATAGGAATGGGCCATGATGCCCCAAGAACTCAACAACAACCTTATACTCAGCATGAACAGACTGTGCACATCCTGCACTGCAGTCAGGGGTGATCATATCCCCTACTGAAAACTGCATTTGTCTTGCGTCCCACCTGTCTCATGGATGTTTTTGTCTTCAGTACTGTAGTGCTCAGAACCCACTTTTGAATAAAGATCCTTAGCACCCTTTGGATTCCTTTCTACGTCAGTGGTTTTCAGGTTTCCCGGACTTTTAGATCTTGATGTTTGGTGTGCTTTGTATCTATGTATTAGAAAAATCGCTGAACTATGTTACGTGTGAAAACCTGCCCCATCCTTACCAATTTACATTTTATTGTTACAAGTAGCACCAGTTACTAGGTGCAGCAACTACAAAAGAGATGATGTTTACCTTGAAGACTTAAACCAACTAGAGTGGCCATGGTGGTGTAGTCGTCAGACTATTTGCGTCCTCCCAAAGTAAACCAGGTTCCATTCTGGGTTGGGTCGCTCTATATCCAACCATGCTGTATAATGCTGCTGGTTAGCATGTTTTCTCAGGGATCTCCAGTTTCCCTCACTCTTGTATTCCAGTATTGCTTCATACTCACCTCACTTCACCCTCATTGGCTCTCCAGACCTCAGTGTTAAGTGCTGCCCAAATCTCTCCACTCCACTCCACTCAAACCAACTAGATAGTACTAGAAAGATGTTTAAATTGTAGTGCCAAAAAAAAACTCAAGCTATTAGGCCTATCCAGTTTTTCCAGCCATGTCCAATAACACTTGAGTAGTTTTCTTACATGTTAAGTGAATTGTATTGACTTGTTTTTTCTTACTGTAAATTATAGAAATAATTTTTTTCAGAGCCAGAACGTGTGCTGCTGTTGTCTGAAAAAGGTTCTGATGATAGTGGAACATACATAGTCAAGGCTCACCCTAAGTTTCAGTTTGTTGGCACCATGAATCCTGGAGGGGATTTTGGAAAAAAAGAGGTATTGTGAATTGTAAAAAGTTTTTGTTTTATTAGAAGTTTAATGTGTTTGCATTCTAAATATGTGTAGTCAACCTTCTATTTTACAGACTCCTCACAGTTCTGCAAAATTTGTCCATACAACGGAGTCTTTTGTGCAAACTAATAACGCAAAATTTTTACCAATGTGCCTTCCCTCTCCATCATAAACTGGAAAATTGCTTCCAAACAACATTATTTGACTTTTAATTATGATTAGCCTTGGAAAGCTACTCAAAAACATTTATGCATGCTTGTATTTTAAAGCTTTTCTGAGAGCCCAAATATATAGAACACAAATTAACTGGAAATGCACACTACTGAACAGTGGGTAAAATACAAACAATCTGAGACACACATATGTGGGAGGATGTAACAGGTTACATTGATACATGTATATACTTACACTTTTTTTTCTACACTCGCTATTTTGTCCGCAGCGATGCACTTGGGGGCGAGTTTAACAAAAATGCTGTGCTTTTGGTTGGAGCTTCACACTACACTGGCGAAAAAAAAAAAAAAAACTAAACTAGTTGGCATTTTACAATTATAATAATAAACTAACATACAGGCTAATCTCATGCACTGCACTAAGGCAATTGTGTCTTCAATACACATGGGGGTTTCTCTTAGCAGGCGAGAGGCGAATGAGCCCCTATACACAGAGTCTGTACTCAAAGCAGGCTGTCGGAGTGGGATGGCGTAAGCACTAAGTCTCTAAGGAGATCTTTAGGAAGGGAGGGATGCCAAAACGTTTCCATTTACAAGCCTCCCTTTCTGCTGCTTTGAGTTGCCAAGGCATTTGGCAACGGTATGGTGGCATGTACCTTGGCTCTTTGTTCACTTTGGCTGCCCTCTGCTGAGTGGAGATAGCCGGACTAACCACCTCTGTGTCTGTATTCAGTTGGGCTACGGGCAGCATGCCGGCAGGCACAGCTGGCTGTGGGGTGCTGGAATGCACCGTGAGTGACGTGCTGTCTTCCTTCCTTTTAGACTGGTGAGGAACTGGAACTGGCCTGGCATGGGACCCAGCCTGCTCTGTATTTAGCGGGTGGGCTAGCCAGCCATCACCCGGGCACAGGCTCTGCCGTGGCTGGTGGGGGCTTGCTGTATGCCAGCACTGGAGTGGGCGTGGTACGTTTGGCTATCTATGCTGCTGGTTGTGTTGTGGGCAGGTCCTCTGTGTTGTGCTACGTCTGGAGTAGGCGGTGCTTCCTAGCGCTGCAGGAGAGTTCCACTCACTGCCAATAGGCTGCGCTGCTCTCTTACTGGGTCAGTGTCCCTGTCGGACAGATGTGTCTTCGGGCAGGGTATTTCCTTTCACATGTGTGACGAGCACTTTCTTGATATTACACCATACATCCTTGAACCACAGGGTGTTTCGACACCGCTCAACAATTGTGTGTGGGCCTTCCCACTTTGGATAGAGTGCTGCGTGAATTTTTGATGTCTTGTTGCTCAGGAGTGGCTGCATAACAACACGGTGTTGCCAGCATATAGGTTGGATATTTTCTGGCTACCTTGCATGCCGTATTTCTGGGTGTCATACTGCTGCTGCACCTTGCAGGCTTTTTCTATCCATTTTAGGCAGTGTTGGTATATCTGGTCTGCTCCCGGCAATTCTGAGGGTTCTGCGTTCCATTCCCAGTCCTTGAGGCGTGGTAAGGAGCGTGTAAGGAGCCGTTCACTAGGAGAGGCACTTGTTACCTCATTCTGCTATCTCCTTAGAATGAATAAAATTCTAGGATGTAAGTATACGAATTCGGGTAGTTTTCCCCCATTCGTACCTTGAGACATTTTTTTACTTCTTGGTTTCTTTGCTTAGTAAGGTTATCCGAGAGGTGGTAGCTCAGGGTCATCCAGCATGGGAAATTATTTTTTTTCTGACTTGTGTATACTATTAGAGGCTTCTACGTTTGGCAGGGGATATGCCTACCCACTGTGAGAAGTTGTTGGTCACGACTAACAAGTACCTTTTCCCCTTGTGTGATGTAGGGTAAGGGTCCAATATGTTGACTGATATTGTAGTCCAACGCATCTTCACTTTGGTTGTGTTGGGATTCCTTTGGAGCGTTCAGCCCCATGGGCTTTAGTATGCTAGTCTGCTGTGTGCTACATACTGCAGACACTGGCTTACATACCCGTGTACAAATTTGGTTACTCCGTCCCACGTGTAACTGATGGTTAGTTCTTTCAAGGTTTTGGCTGCTCCTGGGTGTTCGGCTTGTGGGTGCTTGTGAAAATAATTGCATAAATCTTGCCATAATTTGGGCAGAACCTTCTGCTTACAGTCCCCAGTGTGTGCATGAGGGTATTGCCATATATAACCTTGTTCTAATTTGTACTGATTAGGGTGCTTTTCCAATTTGTCCTGTATCTCGGCCCTCGGGGTCATTCTGGTGATAGCGGGTGAATTTCTCGAGGTCCAGCTACTATTCAGGGGTTAAACTAAACTGTTAGCTCCTTTGGGCGGGTTTCGGGACTAGACGTTCTGAGGGTAGCATACGCTCCCAGTCGTCTACTTCTGCTTTCCCATGGTTTTCATCAGGCATGCGGGATAGAGCATCAGGGAGTTCATTAAGTTGGCCTGGGCAGTGCTGAATTTCAAAAGTTAGCTCCTGCAGAAGCAATGCCACTCATCCTATCTTTGATTGTGGCACTTGTAGTATGTAGCCATGTTGATTAGAGCTTACTCAATACCGATACCCAATATTAAATATCGGCAGACATTACGGTATTTGTGCCCGTCCAAACAGATTTTCCTTTTAGCCTATATTGAAACACATATTTCCATTAATGCTTTGGTCCTAACACTAGACGATAATAGGGTGGGGACTTTGGAGTAAGAAAATCTCAACTGCTGCAGTTATGAGCCAGCAGTTGCTCTTCTTATTCTAAGAACTAAACTGACAGACAGACTGTTAGTCAACAATGAGGTAGGGCGGGTTGGAGGAGCTAACCTGCTGTGAGATAATCATCTACAGGAAGTGTGAGAGAGAGAGAGTGAGATGCTACTCCCACCCCACTATGGCCTGCTACGACAGATGCTGTAAGAGATAATTATCTACAGCTCATATTGTTACAAGGAAGTGAGGGAAGGGGGAGGTGTGATCTTCAGTGGTAACCAAACAAAAGAAATCTACCCGGAGACTACACCAAATGTTACAAGGTGGCAGAGGGGGTAGGGAAAGGGTTAAGTAGGGTCAGGGAAGGATAAAATTTAGACTTACAAAAAAAAATAGCAGACAAATGAGCCAACACCAAAAGCTAACCTTCAAAGCCTCCACCACGTGCTGTAACTTTTACTAAGCAGGGCCAGCACAATACCCTGTACCCCAACCAGTTACTTTTTATAAAAAAAAAAAAAAAAAAAAACAACTAATTTAAACCAAAAGGGACAGGCAGTAGGGAAATGAAAAGCATTAGGGGGGGGGGGGGGGTTTAAGAGAAAGAAAGAGGGGTTTACGCAGAAGGCAACAGAGAGGAAAACTGTGAATGCTTCATGGGTCAGTCACAGACAGAGACCATGGATCAAGGTAAAAACTAATAAAATGAACAAACTATCGGTTAATAGGCACCCAGCACCTAAATACGATGCTCCTAATTTGATCTGAGGTGTTCTAGACCTACAAAATAGAGGAAGGGGGTTATCCTCATCAACTTGAAAGAAAGAACTATGATTAAAAAAAAATGTTGTTTTATTAAAAGCAAACAAGTAAATTAACAAGTTATCAAATAATATTAAATAACAGAAATAATAATGAAAACATTTTACAGGATATGAGTTAATTGAATTATTTTTCTTCAACTAACAAGTATGTATGTATAAACAGAAAAAAAATTAGTGATACACATTGGCTTACAGTAATTAAATTATTCAGGGCAAAAAAAAAAAGAACGAATGTATTGTAGGGCTGACACAGGATGCCCTGCTCACAGGTATTATAAAAGGGATCTGCGCATTGGAAAATTTAAATTTACTTCCAATTACCTAATGTAGTAGCGCTCTACCATTTACCCCATACGGCTTAAAAGAGAGTCATACTCAGGATCACTAAAGTTACTTTATTTACGGGTGCGTATTATTATAAATTTGTTCAGTTTATTAATAGATAGGCCAGGAAAATTAACATATTAAAAAGATTTAATTTAAACAGAAAACGAAAGAAATGGGCAAACGACTTTAAAATGTATAAAAGAAAATACTTTAGAATTTAGTTTTAGGGAGGAATCAATTAAAAGAAAATATCACTCAACGCAATTATGACTTCGGTTTCTGTCAGTACAGTAGGGCCTACACAACTCCACCACCTACGAATCCAACAGTCTTCGGAGCCATCTACACACCAGGCACTACTGAGATCCATATCCTTACAAAAGAAAACAATACTATTGCAAAAAAAAAGGTAGGTTCCCTCCCAAATCCCTATTAAATTAATTAAAGCATGGGAAACTTAACCCTGATGGCCCTTCGGCCAGTACTGATGGAGAGTTCACATTTACCTATGAAGTTGCTGCCCAGGTCTCTCGAAACCAGCAATGCACCTCAGATGTAGTGCACTACATCGTCTTCAACTGAGCCCCAACTAAGGTCCAACTATTTTAAGGCAGAGTCGGGGCTTTTCTTCCAGCTAAATAGGGACAAACCTCCTTACCATGAACAAAAATAAACGTTTCCAAAGAAGAATCATCAATATTTTGATGTAGCCTCCTTCGGGGCAGCCCACCTGCTCCATAACCGGCCGCTCACAACAGCTGTCTGCTATCGTCTCTCTCTCTCTCTCTCTCACGACTCCCTGACCTTGATATCTACTACCGATAAACATCAGCTGCCTTGCTGACGTCACGAGCGAGGCCAACGTCATAGCGGGCAAATCAGAGTCTGCCACCACCGGAATCAATACTTCAATACCTCATAGCTAACGCCCTGTTTCTGCGTACAGTTCCTTACTGCCTCTCGTCATCACAACAGTCTTGCGTTTACCATGGAAATAGACGACACAGCTTTTCAACTTGCAGCTGCGCCCAATGCTTCAAATTAGCAGAAAAATAGCAATTCTCCCTAACTGCTGCAGGGGGAATTATAACTCACATTTTTTTTAAATCATAGTTCTTTCTTTCAAGTTGATGAGGATAACCCCCTTCCTCTATTTTGTAGGTCTAGAACACCTCAGATCAAATTAGGAGCATAGTATTTAGGTGCTGGGTGCCTATTAACCGATAGTTTGTTCATTTTATTAGTTTTTACCTTGATCCATGGTCTCTGTCTGTGACTGACCCATGAAGCATTCACAGTTTTCCTCTCTGTTGCCTTCTGCGTAAACCCCTCTTTCTTTCTCTTAAACCCCCCCCCCTAATGCTTTTCATTTCCCTACTGCCTGTCCCTTTTGGTTTAAATTAGCTTTTTTTTTTTTTTTTTTTATCTGTCATAGCAGGCCATAGTGGGGTGGGAGTAGCATCTCACTCTCTCTCTCTCACACTTCCTGTAGATGATTATCTCACAGCAGGTTAGCTCCTCCAACCCGCCCTACCTCATTGTTGACTAACAGTCTGTCTGTCAGTTTAGTTCTTAGAATAAGAAGAGCAACTGCTGGCTCATAACTGCAGCAGTTGAGATTTTCCTACTCCAAAGTCCCCACCCTATTATCGTCTAGTGTTAGGACCAAAGCATAAATGGAAATATGTGTTTCAATATAGGCTAAAAGGAAAATCTGTTTGGACGGGCACAAATACCGTAATGTCTGCCGATATTTAATATTGGGTATCGGTATTGAGTAAGCTCTAATCAACATGGCTACATACTACAAGTGCCACAATCAAAGATAGGATGAGTGGCATTGCTTCTGCAGGAGCTAACTTTTGAAATTCAGCACTGCCCAGGCCAACTTAATGAACTCCCTGATGCTCTATCCCGCATGCCTGATGAAAACCAAGGGGAAGCAGAAGTAGACGACTGGGAGCGTATGCTACCCTCAGAACGTCTAGTCCCGAAACCCGCCCAAAGGAGCTAACAGTTTAGTTTAACCCCTGAATAGTAGCTGGACCTCGAGAAATTCACCCGCTATCACTAGAATGACCCCGAGGGCCGAGATACAGGACAAATTGGAAAAGCACCCTAATCAGTACAAATTAGAACAAGGTTATATATGGCAATACCCTCATGCACACACTGGGGACTGTAAGCAGAAGGTTCTGCCCAAATTATGGCAAGATTTATGCAATTATTTTCACAAGCACCCACAAGCCGAACACCCAGGAGCAGCCAAAACCTTGAAAGAACTAACTATCAGTTACACGTGGGACGGAGTAACCAAATTTGTACACGGGTATGTAAGCCAGTGTCTGCAGTATGTAGCACACAGCAGACTAGCATACTAAAGCCCATGGGGCTGAACGCTCCAAAGGAATCCCAACACAACCAAAGTGAAGATGCGTTGGACTACAATATCAGTCAACATATTGGACCCTTACCCTACATCACACAAGGGGAAAAGGTACTTGTTAGTCGTGACCAACAACTTCTCACAGTGGGTAGGCATACCCCCTGCGAAACGTAGAAGCCTCTAATAGTATACACAAGTCAGAAAAAAAATAATTTCCCATGCTGGATGACCCTGAGCTACCACCTCTCGGATAACCTTACTAAGCAAAGAAACCAAGAAGTAAAAAAATGTCTCAAGGTACGAATGGGGGAAAACTACCCGAATTCGTATACTTACATCCTAGAATTTTATTCATTCTAAGGAGATAGCAGAATGAGGTAACAAGTGCCTCTCCTAGCGAACGGCTCCTTACACGCTCCTTACCACGCCTCAAGGACTGGGAATGGAACGCAGAACCCTCAGAAATGCCGGGAGCAGACCAGATATACCAACACTGCCTAAAATGGATAGAAAAAGCCTGCAAGGTGCAGCAGCAGTATGACACCCAGAAATACGGCATGCAAGGTAGCCAGAAAATATCCAACCTATATGCTGGCAACACCGTGTTGTTATGCAGCCACTCCTGAGCAACAAGACATCAAAAATTCACGCAGCACTCTATCCAAAGTGGGAAGGCCCACACACAATTGTTGAGCGGTGTCGAAACAACCTGTGGTTCAAGGATGTATGGTGTAATATCAAGAAAGTGCACGTCACACATGTGAAAGGAAATACCCTGCCCGAAGACACACCTGTCCGACAGGGACACTGACTCAGTAAGAGAGTTTGTCAAAGTTCAAACTTTACTTCTGTGTATTTACTACACAATACATATGCTGGAGAACAGTGTGACGACTTCATTGCTGCAATCATTGGTCTGTTCCAGAAATGAAATACATGAGAATTTTATCTATTTCTGTATCATTAGATATTCCAAAACTATTGCTATACAGTATACTGTATACAAATTCATATGAAACTGGTAAAATATCTCCTGAAATTACATGTACTATTTGCATGTGTCCGGAAATTTAACCGTAACTTGGATTTAAAATAACTGTGAGCACTGTGTGGTTGAAGTTATTTGCCATGTACTTACTAGAATGTTCCTCTAATTTTTTAGCTGTCACCAGCTTTACGCAACAGGTTTACAGAGATTTGGTGTGAGCCCTTCTCTGACCTTAAAGACCTGGAGGACATAATAAATTTCTACCTTTGCCAGGAAGTCAGAGATATTGGTGATGTGGCTAAGAATATCCTGGATTTTGTCGAATGGTACAAATCAGAGTCTTTAGCTGCAAAGTAAGTGTGCTGCATTCTTAATGTTTATTTTGTCATTTAAGTTCAAGGAAGTGGTTTTAATTAGATTATATTGGTAGAAACATGAAAAATTTTGTGAATTCAATGACCTGTAGATAAACTCAACAGTATTATGTACAAGTATGCTGATATAAATTGCTTATTGGATGTATGCTGTCACAGTGGAAAGCTACGTTTGGGCCAGCATCCCCCAGGAGGAGTTAAACACAGTGTGGTCCAATGGGTAAGGTCATATAAACACACGTGTTTCGAGTTCTAGCTTGTCCAAAAATGTATCCCGCGGATTCTTAAGGTTTCTATATATTTGCGTTAGTTGCCCCAAGTTGGATGACAAGTTTTATTGACTTGTGTTTCTATGTGCTGTAAGTATTGGCAGGGAAGTTGTGCTTAACTGTATGGCATTTATCAGTGTGCTGAAGACTGAATTAATATTACGTCTGTATCAACTGTAGGTATATATGAAAACTGACAACAGTCCTCTGGTGTCCAATGAACAGTACTAGTATCAGTTGGAACAGAACATAGCTGATTCTTACTTATTTCTCAAATCATTGCATATATTGATTACCAGGAATTTATGAAAGACTCTCCACAACCTTTGATATAATACAGTGTAGGTGCTTTACCATGCAGTCACCCAGAAGTGGACATGTTAATTTACTGTTCCTATAAATTGTATTTTCCCATACAGCAAAACATGTGTATTAAACTTCCATTAAAAATGTTTCCTACCTAAGCAGCTTGTAATGGTGCAGTTATACTGGTTTTATAAAAACATCAAATTAATTTTTTTGCAAGTGAATATAATTGTTTTTCAGTATTTGAGATGTTTTGTCAGTATTAGTATGTGTGTATACAGTAAAATCATTTTATAACATTCCCACGCATACAATTTTCTTAATTATAATACCATTATTTCATGGTCCTACATTTCTCCATAAGGCTTAACGGTTTCCTTTCCTGAATATAACAGTGATCACGTTATTTCCTGCTTATAACATCAGTATTTGTTCAATTCCTTGCAGCATCTTAAATGCAGTTTTTTCTCTTAAGTAAAATGTGAGACATATTCAGTAGCCTACAAACAGATACAGAAAACAGTTTATTTTTGGGGGAAGTATTAAGAATTTTGGAGGTTATGGTCCTGAAAATTACTAAGATAACCAAGTGTAGATGAGAGAGAAAACCTCTATAATACATGTAATTGTGCTTTAATTGATGATGCTATGGTCCATGGAATTCAGATCACTGACATTTTTTTGTATCAAATGATTCTGGTGAAGATTTTGAATAACTTGATTGGCTATTGATAAACAAAAATTATTTCATTGGAATTTGTTTTTCCTCAATGAGTCCCTACAGGTGTAATGCTGTTTCCTGCTTATAACAATTTATTTTACTGACCTCTTTACAAATGTTATAATAGTGTTCTACTGTATTTATCATGAGTTTGTTTTTTCTAAAGTCTTAGTGGAAGTTGCACCAGGGATTAGTAATAAGGCCCATTAGGATGTTAGTTGGTCTTTTCGATAACATTCTGGAAACACAGTTGTTTGTTATTTTGGCGCAGTTTGGCTTGCATGGGAACGTGGTTGCACTGGGATTTGCACTAGTGTCTAAAGAGTCTCTTTGTAGTCTGATGCAATTTCAGGTGGTAATTTTGAAGCACAATAAGTGTATTTCTGCACAATGCCCTTATTTGGGTAACTTTATGGTGCAGTTATGTTAGGAGTGGGGATGGAGTGCCGTAGAATTATTAGCAGTAATAGAGTCCACTGTCACGTAACAGTAGATTATAAACCTTTAGAGAGGAAGCTTCGGGCATGACCATTGTAGCCCACACTGGACAGCACCTGCAACCTTCTCATCTGTTAACCTTGTTTTTATGCCATACCTTTCTCCAAAATTTATTTAGCTTGTTTGGAAAGTCAGTAGGGTGCCAAGAAGAAAAGACCCCTCCTGCTTTCATAATTTTATCACGATGCAAGGTTTTTAATAACATGAACTTTTAACTGACACTATGACTCTGCTCTCATAATCCATGTGGTTCATATTGCAAACAGTTTGTGTCTATGCTGTGTGCACTGTTAAAACATATTTTTTTATGTTTCACATGTTAAGCCTTTTCTATCTAATCCACAGTTTCAACTATGCAGGATACACACTACACAAATGTATGCAACCATTCCTATGTGTGTGTAAAATTAAACACTGCCGCTTGTTATGTAACTCTTACTTGTATAACCACATTTAGGTATTTGTGTGCGCCTCTCTGTTAAGAGCCGCCAAAATCTCTTTACTCACTCACTCTTCTTCCAACCACCCATGAGCCGCTTCAGACAAAACACAATCCCAGGACAGGCAATGTATATTTACAGCCGAATGAGACCATGCTGTTAGGGAACACTGGAACACAAGACCTGTAGAGCTAGCATTTCCCCGATGACTGTTTTCTCCAACTACTTAAGTGCCCAGGCCTCCAAATTCCTCGATAGAAACAGACGTACTGAATAATTACCAGTCCCAATCTTAGAGTATAGGCGAGGCGTCAGTAGTCTTTGCCAACAGCAAAATGGCTCAATGCTCTTACCAGCTGTGTCTGGTAAGTGTGTTGAACTAATCACTGAAAACACAACTAGACAGCTGAAATGGTAAAAACTAGACAACCGCATAAAGGACCCTTCATAGAAATCACAAGCTTTTTCATTCCCAGGAAGATAGAGAAAAAGACTGCCTTGTGCCCTCTCGAGCAACTACCAGCATGGTGTCAATTGATGTCTTAACTTGATTGTGCTAACACTAACACTGCATCAAATAATAAAAAAACTTTTCAACACTTCTTCGATGAAATTCACTGCAGAAAATTTAATTCAAGACATCTAGAGTACTTACTTGTATGACATCCGGCTGCATGGGCTGCAATTAGATGCATTGAGAGGTAGAAACTCTATTCATAAATTCTTCATGTTAATGGTGAAAACCAGGCAGAGCTGATGGTTCCTTCGGCACCAGGGGTGCGGTGAAGGAACAGGATACACTGACATTCCAAGGGCTGGGCCCAAGTATTTATAGTCTTTCTGGCTTGCCGTCAGCCAGGTGGAGAGGAGTTGGTGTTAGATTCTCTGAGAGTGTGACGTCACCGGCCGGCTGAGAATCGAGCTGCATTGTCTCTTGGCGATCATATTAGTAGAGTCATCCTACGTCTCGCTTTAGTACTAGGTGACCTTGATGCATAGTCTTGGTGGCTCTGCCGGTGAACAATACAGTTCTTTAGGCGGCGGTGTGCGACTTTTAGCGTTGGGTAAACAGTACTAGGTACCAACGTCAAGTATGTTGTACTGCCAATCAAACTCCGTTAACATGTGTGGCTAAGTGGTTTGCACTGATGAGTAGAAGTCAATGTGTAATAGAGGAAAATATGTCACGCGTCAAGGTCATAGTATTACTACAACTGAAATCTTTGTGTGTGTTTTACACTAAAGCAGTGGGTCATAGAGAGTTTCAATGAGAGTGGCATTTTGGCTAATTATGATGTACTGCTTAATACAATGGCATCACACATCAATTTACCTGTAAGAAAGTTGTTTGCAATAACAGGATGAAAACTGCTATTTTTTTTTACATGATGGGGTGAGTACAACATACCATATCTTAATTTTATCCAAGATCGTTGTTTGATTAATTAATATCCATGGATTGTAGAAATACATTACAGTCTCCCATGCTTAAAAGTAACATTTCAGGATTCTAGTAGTATGCAAAGCTTGAATTATACCATACTAATTAAATTTTGGGTGATAAAAATTAATTACCATATTTTGGCGTGTATAGGCCGTACATTTTTACAAAAAAAAATGACTACGAAATTGGGGTGTGGCTTATATAAGAGATATTGGCATTAAAATTTTTTTTTATATTTATTCCCCAAAACATGTTCAGAAATTTGTCAACATATAGTAGATAATAATGTGTTAATTCTTAAAAGCAGGACGGAAGGGATGGGAAAGAATAATTATTAAAAATATTGCTTGTGCAGTTATTTGTTCACTTGCATTCATAACAAAATAACCTTCATCCCGCATGTGCAAAATGTAAATATGTTGGAACTCGCCCATAGACGTCAATTTCTCTATTGTACAAGAGAAAAATATCTTATGTTGTGTGGACACCTATCGTGGCTCTACAAGTGCACATTGATAAGATGCCATTTTGTGTAACATGTTGCTGTGATTTTGCTTTCTCAAGTAACGTTGCCATCTGTGGAATTGTAATAGCGCAATGTATATTCGTAAATATTGCAACATAGCACAAATTTTCTGTCACAAATGTTTTGTAGGGGAGAAATTAAGTTGGGATTTATTGTGTTTGTACGGAATTGTGACTTAACAATATTTACAGGAATACAAAAATTCTGTGCGACCTATACTTGAAGTATTAATTATCCTTAATTTTTCATCAAAAACTTCTGCTGTGGCCTATACACGCATGCGGCCTATACATGCCAAAATATGGTAAGTAACTGAACTATCTTCAATATGAGAAATATATAATTTTATGTACAAATGTCTTTAAGATATTTGGATTCTTGTCTTCTTCTTTCTGACCTTATTATTTCTGACCTTATTATTTCAGAGTTTATTGGAGATATATTTTGTGGCTAGGGAACTACAATCTCTTGTTCCCTGGAAACTGGTTCCGATACAGCTGTGCAATCTTCATGTTTCCTAGGTATATTTACTCTAAAGGAATAAACTTTACCTTAGGTCTTTGGACTGGATAATTTTGAGTTAACATCAGCAGTTGGTTAGTGTGAAACTTAATTTTGTGATTGTTGTCGAGTTGAACAAGGTAATGAAGTTTCCAATATTTGTTGATTGTACCACATATCCAAGATAAATTTGATTGTACCCTATCTCCCACGCTAAAATTCCTGTGTTGTGGAATTGCCGAAGTTGTATACCACTCTTGTTGTTTCTCAGGAGGTTTTAATAGATCTTATTTACTTCTTCATATCCTATTAAAATTAAGTTCAGCAGTGTAGTCGGGGTCAAAGTCGGGGAGTTGGAATCTGAGTTTGAGCAATTTTGGGTGGAGTCGGGAGTCAGCTGAAACATAGCAACTCCGATTACAACTCTGCCTTGGCAGACAATTCTTATATTTTTGCAATTAATTATTTTAATTTTGTGAAGGTAGTTAGTTCAGGGCTGCCACACAACACTCTGCAGAATGTAAATAAGAAAATATTTTAATTGCAAAATTATTTCAAATATTTCTGTGAATAATTATTTTCTCATATTATATTGATGAAATAATTATTAATACATTAATACAAAATTAATATAATCTTTAAAATTTTTTATTTATTTTTTACTTTGGATGTGACATCGTTGTGAACACAAAGCCCTCAAAAGAAGTGCAAAACAAAATATAAAACAACTCTTCACCTTGATAACATTTTATCACATTTTTTTTTGTGCTTAATTCGGGGGCACTCTTATTAATTTTTTACAACTTAACCTTTACACTTGACTTTAACCATATGTTTGTTAAACTTCATAACAACATAAGTGTTCAAGGACATTATGCTTCAGTGTAATAATTTCAATTTAATACAGGTGTTTCAGTTTTGTCCGAAAAAGAGTCTTTGAAAACATTATTCGAGATGAGAAAAGCATCTTCATAGACATTTCAAACTACTGTAAGTTTCTTTAAGGTGGAAAGTGGTAGATGCGCTACCATGCTATGATGTTGAACAAAGTTTCTATTTAAAAAGCCATGCAGAGTGTTTTTAAGAATTTATTAGCTAACAAAAATAAACATTGGTTGTCCAGACACGAACTGCAGCATACCGCTCATAGTCCAGACTCTGCTATGCCATAGCACAAAAGGCAGCAATCCCAAGGGGCTTGTTCATGGTAAGCGCCAGCACTCCCACATACAGTAGAACCTCTCTAAAAATAAAATCTAAAATTAACGTTTAACTGTTAACGATACAAACAATATCTGGTGACCTCATCAAAAACTGTATACAATTCACTTACCTAAAGTTGTTAATAAATAAATCACAACATGAAATTGCGAGAAAAATTAACAGCAGAAAAAGGAAGTTTTTTTATGATGAAGGTAAGAGACAAAAAAAGTAAAGCTATGAAATTTTTTCTGCCATCCAAAAAAAACTTTTACAGTTACGGAACACATGACATTAAAATCTATAAATCTCAAATGACCATGTCATGATTACAAAAATCGTAATAATGTAAATGTGTCTATTACTATTTTTTAAATTTTAAAGTACTTTAAAATACAATGTTAATTACACAAATACATAAATAGAAATATGAAATAGAAAATATTTCACTTGTATACGGTTATGAAAATGTCGGTCAGCAAATACAGTATAGCCGTACGTAGTCTGCTATCTGGTGTGACAGAAAAGAACCAGAAACACAATCATTATAGAGTCAACAATAAAATTCTTTGCTTGAAGAGCAATGAACAGAGAAAAATATGATCAGTGCAGTATTTTACCACCGTTTATGGCATTTACAATCACAAAATTATACAAATACACTTTTAAATTAATATAATATGGATCTTTAACCTTTAACATGACACAAAATTTAAAATAAACCAACTTGTAAGTAAGAAAAAGAGTCAAATTCCCCCCAAAAAATTGGAAAAAGGCGACAGGGCTTTGCCAGAAAAGTTAAATTGCTGCCATAGCAATTTAAGAAAAAAAATTAAGTAAGAGAGAGAAAAATGCCATAACATGTCACATCAGCAGTGGGGATCTCTGCGCCAATAGGCACAGGGGAATGACTGTCAGTACCCTCCGCCTGGAGGGCCGGTGTTGGGGTGTCCGTCAGAGGCAGGAACTTCTCTGCTTCTCCTATCCCCTCGGCTCTGCTAAGCTCATCCTTCTTGGCTGAAGGCCAGTAGTCGCCTCGCTGCCGTCCGGCATCGAGATGCTGCGGGTCACCACGTCCTGGGTTGATGCGGTCGGGGTCGCCATCAGAAGTGAGCGCTTGTGGAGGGGGGGGGGGGGTGGTGCTCTGCTACCTTGTCTGCATGGTTGGGCTCGTCAATTTGGACCTGGGTTGGCAGCTGGGGTCTCGAGGATGTCCGGCATCAAGATGCTGTTGGTCACCACGTTCTGGGTGGACACGGTATTGATCGCCATCAGAGGTGAGTGCTTGGGGGACCCTCCTACCTTGTTGGTGCAGCCGGTCTCATCCTTCTCGGGAGCTGGGTTGGCAGCTGGGGTCTCGAGGACATCCGGCGTCGAGCCGTTATGGGTCACCACGTCCTCCTGGGTGCCGTCTTCAGCTCCCCTACCTCGTCAGTGCTGTGGTGTTCACCTTCCTCCTGGATGGTGCTGGGTGGCTGGAGTCGTCGACCGGGCACCCTGTTCAAGGGGCTTTGCCACAAGAGTTCCACCCTGGTTGCGGCCGTGCCTGGCTGCCAATTTCCTGATGAAGTTGGTCTGGTTCAAGGGCAGTGTCCTGATGGATATCGCTCCTCTCAGTGCTTGACTTTTGTTCCTCACCAGAGTAAGTTGATGTTTCTCTGCCAGACATCTGGATGTGGTTTGGGGTCCCAGAGAGCTGCTTGCTTCAGAGTGGCTAGTGGCTCGACTTCGTTGGGCGTTTGCAGCGGGGGTCATCTTCCCTCTCTCCTTCGTCTACTCTGTCGTCCGACGCTTCTACTTCGAGGTCTTGGGTTCTTGTAGGACAAGGATGCATCTGCCCTTGGGTTACTTTTCTAATGCATCTTCTGGTGTCTTCTACGCAGTAAATATTCTCCTTGCGCCTTACAACCTTGTAGGTTCCTCCCCATTTGTCTGCTAGTCCTGCACTAAGTTGCCCTTTGGCCTTGCTGAGCGGATGGCTGCTGAGTAACATGGCTATGCCCATCCTGAAACTTCTCACTCTTTTACTCAGCTGTGGGTATTTCCAGGCGATGTTTTGGTCTTGTGCTTTGCACGCCCTCATGGTCCGGGCTAGGGCGTCTAGTTGGAAGTCTTCAAGTTGCAGCATTTTGTTGGGGGCTTTTTCCCACCGCCGGTCACTTGGACGGCAGAGATTCCTTCCTAGGCTAAGCTGGCTGGTGCTGGTGTTCACTGCTTCATTATTTCGCTTCCTAAGAGTTAACGATATGTTCAGTAGCTGCTTGTCCCAGTGGCGGAGATCTTCTCCCACATTGAGACAGAGACTCTTCTTGAGCCCGTAATATCTCCGTTCAGTGGGGTTAGCTTGTGGATGATAAGGAAGGGTCATCCACGTTTCCACCCCCCATAGGTTGCTTGTTGTATGCCATTTATGGCCGGTGAGTTGCGTGCTGTTGTCTGTTACAATGGTTTGCGAGTATCACAAGTGGGGAAATATCTCTGTTTCAAACTTCTGTACTATGTTTAGTGTTTCCTGGCTGGGTAGCGGGAAAGCTTCTGCTACCTTTGGCTGGTCGGGTATCTTCGGGCTAAATATTTACCATTAGCAGCGCAAGCGAGATTCTCTCAGGGGAGGCTGGAAGTGATAGTTTCCCTGTGTGCAGGTTGCATCGCTCCCGCGAGCTTCGGGTCAGCGCTGGGCTTCGTTGCTGGGTTCTGTCGCACGCGGGGGTGATTACCAGACACATGATGTCTATGCCATAGATGACCTTGGCTGCCGTGTCCTTCGGTGCCTCTTGCCTAGGGGTGTGCTGGATCACTCTGGAAGCAAGTAGTCCTGGGTTCAAACCCCAATCGGGGTGACATGAAGTTACATGAAGATGAGGCAGAGTCGTAAATAATTATTCTGCCAGTATGCATCATGCATCAAGCTTTATGTAACAGTGGTATTGAAGATTTGGTTTTGGAGTGAAAAATATTTTACCTGGAATGTCAGTGTGGAGTTGCTTCTAAGTAATTTGTTGCGTTATATATAACACTTAATTTTACCTTTTGTAACTGTCCATTTACTGTTAATTTTATAACTGCTGTATCATCATCGCCAATTTTTTGTTTTGTTTGCATCACAGCAAATTCTATGCCGTAACACTGGAGTGGTCAAAAGAAGGTAGCAAAGATCCTTGCTTGCCAAGCAAGGTGCTCTGTGGAGCAAAATGTAGCTCTCTGCAAGGGTATGTTAGCAAAAAGGAGATGGCTGCATTTTTGCCATAGATATTCCACATGACTACCACCTCATAGAGCAGAAATACTGCATTACCACTAGCGCCCTCCGGATACAAGGACGGCTGCTTTGCATTCCCCCAGAGACGATTGCTGCTGCCACTTACCTTGCCAAAGCACTTGCAGATAGTTTCCTATTGGCTCTGTGATATGACTAAATTGCCCGTCCTGCCCGCCAATGAGTGAATATGTCCCTGTGAGTGCCCCTACCAGGCCTACCATTAAACCTGTTCCTCTAGCTGCCATTTGACAGTTGATTGAAATACCAGTACCCCCCCCCCCCCTTCTAGCCCCCCCCCCCCTGCCGCAGGCGAAGTAGTTACGTAGGGCATGTACCCCTAAAGATACATGCCCCTGAGAGCTTCCTAGCTCTCATGGGGGAGGGGATGTTAGATGTCAACCCATTTCTTCGAAAGAGTTGGCATCAATATTAATGTCCTGCTTTTTGCTGGTGTTAATTTACTGTTGTGTTATCCTTGAAGGTTTATTCTTCAGTTCTTAGAAAACACTTGAATTTTTATGACAGGTACATACAAGAATGGTGGTGGTGGTAATACATTTTCTTATTTTTATCACTTCAGTACCTAATTGCAGTATTACTTCTTTGTACTGACGTACGCTCCTCTTCGCTTTCTGAGTGATAGAGTTTAGGATGCTGACCACCCTCCTGAGTTCGTCGGTGGAGAAGGGAGTCAAACCCCAAAGTGAGGCGAACTGAGATTTTTTCCCACCCAGGGAGTTTGATCTTTCTCACAGCTAAGGTTACCAACAGATGGGATGCAAGCTGTCCCTAGGAATATGAGTATTAATAAAAGAAAAGGGTATTTAAAGGATGGTGATAGTGGTGATGGTTGATCTGGCCGACAATGTAGAGGCTGTCCTCAAGGGCCTCTTCAGTTGGCATGCGGGAATATAGTTGGCAGGGTGGGATTTGCATGGGGTTTGGGGACAACCTTGGGCGGGAGTGCAACCTGGGTGATTTTTTCCAAAGCCAACATTATTAAGAAAGAATTAGTTGGGGCCTTCTTCGCAGCTAATTCGACTGGAGTGACACTTGCTCCCGGTCGCAAAGTCTCGGATTGGGTAGGGCATGTCCCCTCTGGGTCGTATTCTGGCCAACAAGCACCTAATAAATGGTTGTACGGTGACTTGTGTGGGAGGTAGGAGGGGCCAGTTTGGCCAGGGTACGAACTCACGTTCCGTCGATGGGAGTCTTATTTGGTTCGTGGTTTTGCTAGTGGGGTTGGCTTTGAGAGCTCACTCTAAAGCATGGTGTTCTCTATGTCGTCTACGGCACTGAACTCTGCTCCTCTTATTATGCATCTGTTCTGTCCCCTGACCTTCCCGCGAATGTACAGTCCTGGGGAGCATAACCTGTGCAGTCACACCCAAGATCCTGACGTTTAGAAGTGCAGTCTGGTATTGGGACTTCACTGGAGGTAAGTGCGGCAACACCGGAAACCCAGGAGCTCTGGCGTGTCTTGTGCAGACTAAGGCTTTCTGCAAGTTCCGTCTCCTGTAGAGTTCTGTAAACCTCACTTCTAGTCTCCAGCAGGTTTTAGTTACTGAACCTAGTACAAGATTTACTAACATACTGAAAAAAATATATAAAAAATGCTAATGACTCAAGAACTAACCTTAAAATGACTTCAAGCACCTAAGTTCCAAAAGTTTTATTACGTTATTAGGAAACATGGAAAGTCCCGGCTAATTGATACAAGATTATATAACTAGCTAAATAAGTAATTATAATGAGATATATTGAAACAGGTGAAGGTGAGCCTGATAATTAATAAAATAAAATAATGCAGAAAATTATTCTACATTCGAAATCATGCAATTTACAGTGTCTCCTCATTTACAGGGATTATCCAAGGGGTTAACTAAGGTGTGACGACCTGCAGAAGTTGACTGGGGTAAAGGGTGCAGGGTGCAGGAAGTGGGATTATCTCTGGAGGTGAGTTGCTCTCACGGTCAGCTGGTGCAGGTATGGATGAGCCTTATCCAAGCTGCAGGGGTTGGTTTGAAGTCGTGTTGCAGGCTTCTGGAGGCTGAGCCATGTCGCAGGTTGAGGAGAGTAGAGAGGTCTTCTGCAGAACAGGGAGTGTTCACTGACCTACGCGGCCAGTGAGCCCGGCGTCTCTGCCAGGCTGTGCTCTTTGACTTCCTTATATATGAAAAAATCCATTGACTAGCAATCTTCCGGGTGTGCAGGGTAGAGTAGTCTTCCAGCACAGGAGTAGGTTTATCAGGGTTGCTGCGGCGCCGCTCATTTATCTCCCTGCGTGGAGGTGACAGCAAATTTAAACACCTCTTCCTGAGGCTGGGGGGTTGTGATGTCACAAGGTCGCAGGGGTGCTGCCATCTCGTGGGTTTGTTGGAACTTCTTCCACAGCTAAATGTAAGGTAGTGGTTAATCAAAAATATTTAATTTATTTGTGGGGGTGGCGCTTACATGTGGGATTCCGGGCAGGCCATATATTTTGTAGTTAAACGCATTAATAACTTTTATGTATGTGGCTGTCCAACGCGTGGAGTAATTTTGCTCAATACGTGGACTTACTTGGCCACTGTTACTGACTTGCTCCGAGCTCTCATTGACTCTCGAGATGGGGTAAAGTCGCCCGTCGAGTGCGCAAGCGCATTGCACAGCATGTTGGCATGTGTCAGTACCAAATAAATACAGTTACTTTCAATATAAATCTTGTTTTGCATTGACAAGACTTTACTTTGCTTTAGTTATCACTGTGGAAGTTAGCTGTATTGTCCTTTCTTTCTCTTTGTATCTGCCAGTGTTTTCTGTATTTATGTGGAACTCGTATTGTTCCCATAGTTTATATATGTAATAGAGGGTACTTATATGAACTTTAAATTTTTTTTTAAGTTTATTGGGGTACCTTTGGTCTACCTTTTAAATTTCCGCCTTACTTACTGTGTACAGATTATCTGTAGTTTTTGTCATTTTTATAGAATATAAAAATGTCCTTCTTTGTTCATTATTTAGCATTTGTAAATATATTTTGGTTTCAATGAAAGTGGGAGAAAGTGTTATACTTATTGTTGTTACTATGCCAAGTAACCTAACCATGTAAATAATTTTAGTGTACAGTGGAATCTCATTAGTAAAAGTTAATATAAGCAAATAACTTGTTATTGCAAAGTGATTTTGTGGTCCCTTGAACCTGTGGTATGCAATTTCAAGGTGTACATGCTGTTTAAAATCAAATATGGATAATACATATAACAATGTGTTTTTTATGCTGCACATAATTATTAGACTCAAATTTCTATTTTAATAGAAATACATTAAAGCAGCACATTTAACCAACTTCAGTTCTCTTAACAGTTCAGTACAATTAACCTCCACAATTAACAATAACATTTCTGGTATTGCCAATTCTTCAGTCATTTGGTAGTAATTTAAATAACCACGTTAATGACGAAAAAGTTTTCCAGCAAAAAAAAAATTGCATTTAGGTACATGAACTTCGGACAGGTTACTTTTTTTTAGGAATTAAACTTTTGCTACAGTAACAACAGTTTTTCTTGATCTCTCAGATAGTTCAATACAATAGCTTGACAGTTTTGAAATGAATATAGTGTTCATCGTAGATACAATGGAAGTGCTGCACCGGGTTACATGTTATAAACTACTACTGTGTGCGAGACTGTAATCACATCTGTATGTTCTCAGTTACATTGTGACCAGCTTTTCAGTGCTGATATTGATAGTGTTTGGCTTTCTTGTGATGGTACTCTTTGTGCAAACATGGATGAAAACATGTGATGTAGTTAACGTGTGGAAACGACCTGTTTGTTTGTGTGCATAGAAAACATTTATGTGTTTATGCAGACTTGAATTTAATGATTATATTGTCGCGCTCATAAAATTTTCTCCTTTATGAAAATAAAAAGAATTTTTTTTTCTTATTTTCTTGAGTATTTTTTGTTAAGATACATTTATTATAGATAGGAAATTCCTTTATTTTTAATTTTTTGAGGAATTGGCTTGTTCGGTTGTGTTTGGTAGGGTTTCTGGTCAGTGCTGTTGTGTTTTTTTAAATATAATTTTTAAATTATTCAATTTTTTTATATAAATTTGTTTAGGTAGATAGAGAATAAAATTAACTTTTCATTTCTCTCATTAGCATTGATGTTAAAGGAGTATTGGAATCACTGATGATTCTGTAAATGCACATTTCCAAAAAGACATATTCTAATTTTGTCAAGGTTTTATAATTTAATATTTTTTATCTTTATGTATTCTCTTGAATTAGACAATCCAGTTCCGATGTTATTTTATTTTAATATATATGAGATTTTGTGAGAATTACTATATGTAAGTTTTACATTTGGTTAAGATTTTGTATGGTTTAGCCATTGTTTTTCAGACGTTTACTCATTTATTTTTGTATCTTTTCATTCTAATTTTAATTGATAATTTATTTCAAGATCTAATAAGTTGTTTATGTTTTTTTTAAAGTTTGTTTATCATATTAATTTATATTTAAAGCTTGTTAAAATAAATACTCATACTCTAAAAGTAGACCCGGTGAGTGTTATTTGTTAATTTGACTAAGTTTTACCTTACCTCTTTCTGGTGACATAAAACTGGTTAATATTTACTTTTGGCTATTAAATTTTTTACAAAAATAACAAGATACATTACTTACATATTTTATTAATTTATTTAAGGAGTAGTTCTCTTGTTCGACCACTAGCGCACGTGTGCTGCTGTCTCTCTCTCTCTCTCGTCCAGGTAGGGATTATAAAATTTAGAACTGAATTACTTCTAATAATTATTAATTAATTTTTTTGAATGTTGGGTAATGGTGTATTCAAACCTCATGCCATTTTCCTAGCAGCACGGTCAGGTTAGTCATAAAAGAACATTGAACCTTTCCCAATTTCCCAGCTGAGCTATCGACATCCCCTACTTCCCCCTCATCACACTCTTTTTATTCCGCTTGTGTTTTCTTTTTTTCCTTGAATACTAAGTTAAGGTTTTTTCCCAATGAACAGAAAGTGTAGCTGTGAGACTTTTTCAGAGGCTTTGTGAGTGGACGACTTATAAGCAATTTTAGACAATTTTTAAGGTAAGGGCTTCCAGGTGGCCGCCCTTATTATTGGTTTTTTGTTTTTACTATCAACAGCCTGGTGGTGGAGGTAATTGATCATTCAGTTTCTTTTGTTTTTAAAACAAAACTTAATTTATTTTATTTTATTTCTCCAAGTGATAACTCCCCCCCCCCCCCCCCCCCCCCCCTTCAAACCTTCTAAGATATTCCCACTTCTCATCAAGTGGGGTAGTTTCTAGGTATTAAGACCTGTAGCTGTTTCGCTACAAGTGTTGGATTCACTGTATGGTTTGGTTTATTTTAATGTAATGTTTAATAAATTATTTTTTTTATTCCCCCACCACCCCTCACACCATTCACCCTGTTATAATATAAAGTAATTATTCTTGCATTTCGGTGTTGTTTTTCAGGATTTCATCAATTGTATTCCATTGTAAAGTGCTTCTACAGTGCAAAAGGAGTTCAAACCAAAATAGAACATTTCTTAAAACACAAACCTTAGTATGTAATGACGGCATAAAATGTGTAAAAGTAAAAATCTTTTGGGGAATATTTATTGGTTCTTTATGCAATGGAAGGGTTGATTTTATTGAAGACTTAATATGATATTTAATAATTCTTTAAGTAAGTTTCTTCCTAAGTAAAGTTAAATTGAGAGTGACTTCTTGTGTTATTAAAGTTAAGTTTTGTATATAAATTCCAAATTTTAAGTTTTTGGGCTGATACCAACATAAAAACAGCCTGCAGTTTCAACCCAATAAACCTCATTATTACAAACCACATTATTATAAAGTAGCTAGATTTTGGTCCCTTCATGTTTGTATTAATGAGGTTCCACTGTATTGTCCATGCACTGTTGGTTGTAGTTAGGCAGTGTCAGCAACACATTAAATTTAGTTCTATGATGATGTATAGTTGTTAAGTTACTTAAGAGATTGAATCTATTATGGTATGTAGGTTAATGTGCTGTGTTATGTATGTGTAGGGTAGTGGTGAGCATTCGTGATATTCTCACTTGGGTGAGTTTCATCAATAGGATGGTGGAAAAACACTGTCTTCCACCTTATTTGGCTTTTATACATGGTGGGATGTTGACTCTGGTTAATGGTATGTGTGTTGGAGATACAGGCAGCTTACGGTAAGTGAAATTTTGTCCATTTTAGTATTGTTATCTCTATGTGTCATATTTTTGTTAGAATTAGTTTTGTAATAGTCACACAAAACCATTTTTTTTCCCCCCATAAAATAAAACTCATGTTTTTACAACACCCAATTTTGTACTTTCCTCCAGTGGCGGCGCATGAGTCAGGGCTGTCATACTCAAGCACTGACCCAAGTTTTCGTGAATATTCATATCAACAATCTGGGCCGACAAACATTAACATTAAACTCTGAAAATTCCACTGAGTTCGGCCCTCATAAATGAACAATAAATCCTGGGGACAGGTACCTTGGATCTGAAGATAAGGTGAGAGTGTTTGGAGTACCTCTATGTGGAGGCATAAAATTATAGTAAACAAGGGGAATCAGGAACCAGATATCTTAACTGTCTCTTACAATACCAACAAATAAATAATATGTCTATGGATGCCTTTTTTATTTGTTTATTTATTTTTTAATTTTCATATTGCGATGACACTATTAACATTTCTCGGTATATACATCAACACCCAAATACAAGTAAACAAACTTGCAATCAGCGTTCCAAGGAAAAAAAACTTCTTTGTGTGTTCATGTACGAGCAAACCAAAAGTGAAAGACCTCCTGTTTAAATATTAGAGAGAAACTAACGGTGGCGGGGGGAAAGTTAAGCCTAGTTACTTCACAGTTAAAAAATTTTAAACAAAATTAAAATGAAAATATTTACTTTTCAGCTTACACAGTGCCGCTTTTGATTTTTCTAAATAACTACTTAAAACACAGAGGTTCCTGCAACCTCGAAATTTAGACTACGTTTAAACAAAAAAAAATCTCCCTACATAGGATACCTACATCATGAGCTGGCCGCCCACCTGCATGGCTCGCCATCTACCCTTCCACACTCTCATTCAAAAACTCTTCACGTCTCTACATACTAAAACCTAAATAACAATAAAAAAATAATTAAACCTCTCATTTGTTTACATTTTGCAGACTGATTTCCGGCCTCCTCCTGGCAGAAACCCAAAAACACTGTCCCAACCACTTGTGCACGTCCACCACTCATTGCCGCCATTATCCAACTCCCTGCTACAGTATCACCAACCCATGCTTTCTCTCACTGCAAAACACGTGGTCAATTCGCACCCAGCCAATGACACAAGTACTTACTCTGTCTCACTTGTGTGCCCTCTCACTCCCAAACGTCCAGAGATCACTACTTCCGTACCCCACACCTCAAACCAGCAGACGGTTTCCTATCCCCACAGTCATCATCCTCTCAAAGCCAATCGCTCTGTCGCCTGCTCATTTGTTGATGTGACAGCAAGCAACCAAGGAGGAGGGGGAGGGGGTAAATGAAACAGCCAGCTCAAATCCCGTCTCTGATAAACTAACCTTGCCATGTTGTGAAACGCATTCCCGACAACTGCCACACTTGTCAAAAGGGCACTGCGCTCGTTATCAGAAAGCAAGATCTACATCCGTTCAGCCGAATGCTATGCTAGTCGGATCACCGACAAGAAAATACTACTAATGTTCAATTTCTGGAAATGAAAAATTATTCAACAACAACAACAACAACAACAACAAAAAAAAGTTAAAAATGTTAATAAAGACAAGCCAATCTATAGCTATGTTGTATAAAGAAAAATTACAGTGACAGTATTACTTGGCTAGAGCACAATTTTGTTGCCAGAGAGAGATGATTATTTTTCTGGATGTGCACAGTAAAAAAGTAGCTAACGAGAAATTTTTTTATCTTTGGAAACAGATGGGTGGTATGCATATGAACTGAAGACAGACACAAAAATTTATTTATTTACCCCTTTCAAAGTATTACCATTCGGGATTTCCTTATTACAGAGTTTAGAACTTCGAAAATACTTTAATTGTATAGTAGAGCAGCAGCTACACACTCTCTGCTTTGAATTATCCTCATTCGACTTCTCTGGTCTTGTTTCTACATACAGTTAAAAGAGTGCTGCTAATTATTAGATAAATGCTTACTCTGTAGAATACATTAATATTAAATGCAAAAATTACAAGAAAGACAGAGAGTGTTTCTTTTGCTATTGCAATTTAGAAGTTACTTTTAATTTTAAATTACACTCACCTCACCTGTATTTGTTCTTCAATAATTCTTTTGTATATAAGATATGCTTAATATAGATTTTTCCTAGATTTTAAACATTTTAATCCAATACTGATTATAAGAGAAATGTTATTCTTTTGTGTTTGGGAGTAGGATAACGTAAACCAATTTATTGAATGATAAAACATTGAATAAACACATATGCTACATATTAGCACATGTCTGTGACTTACACCCTTTCAGACATGGTGTACACATTTTTTTACACAACACACAAGAAAGTTATTTTTAATCGGCCTTGTACACTGCGAGGCTCCATGCCCTAGGATTATCCGTGTGCATAAATTATTCATAAATCACGCTTCAAGCATTGGTTACAATGGTTGGTATTGCAATCACTGAGTAGGAAGCCTACAGGACTTTGGGTGATAGCTCAACAAATTTTATGTACAGTAGAGTATAGCACTCGTGAAAATATTTTTCACCTTTAAAATAATTAATTAAAGAAACACACTCAAAGACTGTGTTATGCACTCATTCCTCAATCAGTTAGAATGATGTGTTAACCTTCCTAATTACCTATGAGACCACTATCGTGCCGTACGATGTTACTGGTTGACGGGTTTTCTCGGGGATCTCCCATTTCATCCACACTTTCATCGCGGCGCTGCTCCATACTCACCTAACTTCACCATAATCGGCTCTCAAAACCTAGTTGTTAAGAGCCTGCCAAATCTATTCACTGTTCACTCTTATCTGATTACCGTGAACTGTTTTCATTGAAGTGAAAATATTATCAGCAGCTCATAATTTAGCATGTGACTTGTTAGGACTTCTGGCTAAAATCCTGAAAAAGTCAGTAAGACAAAATCACTTACAAATAATTTTATAGTTTTCATTACATAAGAACAGTAACCAAAACTATGTGCACAGCTGACAGGTTTGCTGATTTCAAATAATTGTTGAGAGTAAAACAGAGAAAATGGTTTGACACGCACGCACGCACACACCCACCTACCCACACACCCACACACACACACACGCACGCAAACAAAAACTTTATTTCCTTAACACAGTATGTGGTCAATCATAGGCTTGAGGAGCTTGTTTCAGAATAGTCTACAAAAAAAAAATTTAACCTAATGGAGATATAAGTAGAAACTGTGATGTTGCAGGAGCCTCCAAATGTGAAACATTTGATAAACCCCATCTCAACGAAGGAGAAATTCATTCCTTGTGAAAATTGGGTACATGGGGGAAAAGATGAGCTAGTCAGTTCACAAATTTATTTGAAACTGAGATATGCTCAATGAGATGCTCACTAAATTCCAGACTGGCTGACAAAACACATAAGGGAGCCCTAACATGGAAGTTTTTGGAGATCTTTACTAGTGGTGATTGTTCAGGCTGAAGTAATAGAGGATGTCACAGCATAAGCAGCATCTTACCATGGTAGTGTGTTTGTAACACAATGATCAATGTTGTTAATAACATTTAGCTCCTTGGGTATTGAACTGAGCACGTTTGGCAGGGCTTCCCATCAGTAAGAAAGGAAGATGTTTATGGCATACAAGTAGCTGATGCTAATACTCATTGCTGAATAGTTGCATGGTGGCATGTCTTGTTGTGGACTCTTTCTCCTGTAGTGCAGGAATTCAAATCTTCAAGAGCTAGATTTCTGTGTTCCACTCCAGGAAGGTGTGGCTATCTCTGAACATTTGGACAAGAGTGCAGGTTGTGGTCCTGTAGACTGGCCTGGTGTTAACTCAGTTGGGGATGATTGTGCTATCAAGGGGACTGCTAACAGCAATTTTAATTATCAAACCAGTTAACATTACCAGGGAGTAAGGGCAGTAACAGCATCAGTAGGAGAGTTATAGTGGCAGTGCCTACTATTTTATTGGTGTATGCCTTTGGGTGTGCAGATCTTCCAACTTTTGTGATTCTTCCATAGTATTTACAGAAAACATCAAAATTTCACAAAATTGTATGGGCACAGCGCAAGTTATGAAGATTTTTCCCATTTTGAGGTTTTATAATTTGCCATGCTGTGACAGCTACATGTATTAAAACAATATAAAAAGTGCATGTTTGTGTATGTATACCGTACTGTTGAACAAAGTACCATTTTCCATGTTTAAAGTAAGCACACAATTCCATAGTTTCACAAACTTATGTCCTATCATTTTGGCCATTACATAATTTTTATGGAAACAGAGTGCCATATTTATTGCATTTCTAATGAGAGAGCCCAAGCAAATTTGACAATTGTTGAATTACTGATCTTTAACAGAAAGAAAGTATTTTTCTTTCATTTTGTGTTGCTAGTAGATTTGAGCAAAGATAAAATAGTTTCTAAATGGATGGTTTTGTGTAATTATTGAGTAACATTAATTTAGAGATTCAGTGTGAAGTGAAATCACATTATAAATATCTTGGTAGTTGTGTGCATGATTATTGTACTGCTAATACGTAGGCAACTGCTGGCATGTTTATAGCTTGGCTTTGTTGAGTTTTGTAAAAGATTACAACAAATTATTCAAATGGAATCCATAAGTTGTCTTAGCAAATATTATGCTACTACACAGTAATTCGGAGTTAAGTATGAATGATTATTTAGTGTGTTTTTAGAGTAATGGAACAGAATGTAGGACATCAGTATACAGGAAGACAGTTG
>CM056994.1:65946152-65956218 GCA_029891345.1 Dryococelus australis | reverse complement strand
TATCTTCCAGTTTGTTTACATAATATTTAAGTTGTTGCCCTACTATAGAATGTTGTTAGAATCGATTGTTTGTAACCTTAATCAACAGTGCATGTTATTTTCTCAAATATCCAAAAGAGGTCAGTAATCGACAAATTAGTGCTTGTACATCATACATCGATAGTTATTTGGATAGATTGTGAACCGAAAGAGAGCAGCAGAAACAATTTGTGTGCTTTTTCTCGCAAGAACATATTATATATCTTGCAGTCTTTCGGCATAGCATTCCCAACTGAATTTTTATAGTGTTTATTGTTTTGATTTGGGTTGACTTCAGATTCTCTAATCTTCGTAATATTTTATGAAATTAAATCGTGCATTGCCTAAAGCCCACAAAATGCCGAAAAATTTGCCAATTAAAAATTGTGAAAGGGAGTAAAAAAGTGATAGATTTTACATTTGTGATAGAAAACACAAAGTAATAATGTGTAGGCTTTGCAATGTGCGCATGGACTGGATGCGCAAAAACACGTTTCCATCTGTCCAACAAAACACACAAACAAAACAAAGATTGTCAATCTACATTGTCTACAAAACAAGTTTCTAGTGGTGAATTGCTTCAAAACTTAACCTGTTTCCGGAAAAACAAACAAAAATCCGTGTATGATTTTGTGGAAATGATGGTAGCATCCAGCATTCCCCTGGAAAAAAGCCAACAATCCCAGCATGAGAAACTGGCTTAAAAAAATATGTTCAAGTTGAGTTTAGCATAAACTTCCATGCAGGTTTTTCGTGGCGGTAAATATTTTCCTTTTCAGTGTAGTAGCCCTTGTGAATATACAAGCTGCATTGAACCTAACCTCAAATAGGAGAAACGAACCTACCAGCTTTTGTTTTTTCTTTTGTTATTTGGCTTTTAGACCTATGTTGCACAACATGTCTGTATTCCACTACTTGTGTAACATGACTAGGGCTGAGTTGTAATTATCTGCAAGATGCATTTTCATAATACAGCAAGGATATAATTATTTTTAAGGGTCAGAGAAGAATAAAGCCATTGAGGGAGAGGTAGTAAAAGAGAATTAAATAATAAATTAGAATTATGTGTTTTATATTTCACAGATCTAAAATCCAAGTCTTTAATGAACTCAGTTTGTAATTAATGCTTTATTGTCTGGCATAATTTTTTCCTTGACTGTTAAGTTGCTTATTTGCTCAATTAAATTTTCATAATACAGCAAGGATATAATTATTTTTAAGGGTCAGAGAAAAATAAACCATTGAGGGAGGGGTAGTGAAAGAGAATTAAATAATTAAAAATAGTAAATTAGAATTGTGTGTTTTATATTTCACAAATCTAAAATCCAAGTCTTTAATGAATTCAGTTTGTAATTAATGCTGTATTGTCTGGCATCATTTTTTCCTTGACTGTTAAGTTACTTATTTGCTCAGTTAAATTGTCTATCTTCTCATTTTATTATTAAAATTAGTTTTGTATTTCATTTCCATGCTGTAGACATCTAATACAAAGTGCTTAAAGTGTTCATAAAACTGAATACGTAAATTTAAGTAGTAAAAAGTATTTCCCATTTTTGGAAATTGGGAATTATGTTTGTGCTCATCAAAACTGGTATCAGTATCTTTGTAATCTGCGGCATCGGCAGTTGAAAATCGGTATCGTTGGTATCAGCAAAATGTGGTATCGGCCCATCCCTAATAAGAATATTGAACGAGTGCTACATAACTTGCACAGGCACAAATGTATGTACAAGTGAATTGGAGGATGTGGTTTTTTATGATATTGAAGACTTGATACTTGGCACAGCCCAGCTGTGACCTAGTTTTCTCTCTTCATATACGGCTCGTGGGATGGAAGCTAGTTGTCTTTCAACAGCATGGCTTCCGCACATCCTTCATCTGGTTGCAGACTGGTTTGGAAGAGACAGGAGCTTGTGGGGGGGCTGGGAGGGGGTAGATTGTTACCCTCCTCTGTCTTGCTTTCTGCGAACACGTTGTCTGATAGAAAACGTCCTTGTGTACTCTTAGCTGATCAAGTGCACAAGACACTAAAAATTTGGCTTGCATTCCATGTCATGTTATTTTCTTTTTCAGTAGATGTGAAAGTTTGGGGTTGGCTTGCATTTGGCATCTGCCAAAAATCAATTATACATATCAATGTTGTAATGTTATATTCTTTATTTCAACAAGTAGAGGTCAAATGTTTATAATGTAGTTTTTAAAGTAACGTAATATAATACAGTAGAGTCCCATTACAGCAAGATGTCACTGTTCCAGGTTCGATCCTCGCTATAAGTGTGTCCTCTCTGTCTGAGAATTAGACCGATTTTGATCCCCAGTAGGGCCTGCTACTTAATAATCACCCCAAAATTGCTTTTAAATTGTGTTCAAACCACCATAACGTAAAAACATGTTATATGAAAACTAATTGCGTAAAAATGAGCGGAAAATCTGACCGCACCACGTAAGTATAGCTGCTCTGCCTGCAATCAGTTGCTCGGCCTGCACAGCTTTGCCCAGCTCACGCAGGATATCCCGCTATCACTTACTTGGCCACCAAAACACTGCCCTGTAAGTGATAACTCGCCCGTCACAGCTCCACACCACCGCCTCAAACCAAATACCTGTATTTACTGGCATAATTCTCGCACCTATTTTACAGAATTTTGGTGCAAAAAATTAGGGTACATGAATTATGCAAGGAATCGCCAAGACACGTGTATGTAAACATTAAGACGGGGTCTACTGTAGGTAATCCCTCGCCGACCATGGGGGATACATTTTTCAAAAGCATAGCACTTCATTTATTGATAATAAATATGAAGATACATATTCAAAATTAAATCACTTGTGTGCTGGGGCTAGCAGCGAAAACATTGCTGTGTGCACGTAGTTGGGCGAGCGCCTAGATCCTCTGCAGCGTGGCCGGACTCGGCTACTTGCCACTATAGCTTGGCCCTAGATCCTCAGGCGGGGCAGTTGTCTGTCTGTAGTTACATGATTATTCTGGCTGGGCGGTGGCCGCCTGCTGCCCGCCATTGCCATCGTTAGAGGTCCGGTTCACTTAGTAACAGCGGCTCGGTATTGGGAAAACATGACTTGCACGTTAAACTCAGAAACAATCAATTTTCGGCCCACTTCTCTATTGTCGTGTTCCTCTGCATACACAATTACCTGAAGTTTAAATGCAGCAGTTTGACTGACGTATTTACCCATTATGCATTCGTACTAAACAAAAATGAATATAAATGCAAACTATTCCCTTCGCATTAAAAAAAAACCATCCGCACACGAATAAACTCGGTGACTGATTTTGTTTACATGTTTGAATAGCGGGTACGGCAGCCAGAAATTGTTAAGGGGACCAGCGACCTTGAAGTGTCAGCAACCTGGCGCGGTCGAACAAAGCACGTGCCGCGGTCTCGTTAGCATTACATGCTTGTTAAGAGAAATATTGTTATACGTGGAAAAAATACAAAATATCTTGTGGTTACTGACCTGAACACATTTATCTGAAGTTTTGATTAGTTTCAAAGTATAAATAAAACCTCTGGAATGACTCTAAAGAATTTGTAAACTTCTGTTTCCTTTACACTTTCTCAAAATGCTTCAAAATTTAATTGAATACAGTAAAGCTTTTCATTTTTCAAATTAGACTATTTTACATTAAGCTACAGTCATTACAAACGAACAAAAGCTTAGTTTCAACAGAAAACGTGGTCCGCAAATTTGACGACTGGGAAAGTGAACGAAGGTCCTAATTGACAAATTGATTAACTCGCAAAAACACCCTTCATTACTATGTTTGGAAAATCTCCTACAAAACTTAAAATTTCCCTAGCATCAAACTGGACTGCAACTTACGACTGACTTTCACTCAACACACAAATTTACGACCAGTTATCGACTTCTACTCACAGGATTGATTTAACCTACCCAATTTCTGACTTTAATGTAGTCAGGAACAAAGTCTGCAGAAATCTACATATCTAATGTACTTGATACTTAGCTTTTCTATCGGCTACATGACGTCAGTCCTTAGAAGGCTCCTCCCACCTTTGCACTCCACGCCGACCGCCTGCAATCTCCTCGACTCACTGACTCACTCACTGCCCTCTGACTGCCCTACTGCCTCCTCTAACAACAATGCCGTCCCTCCTTATTGAGCCTCATCTGACGTCATTGCTTGCGCCGCCCAATCCCAGCACTGCGCACATACGTGAAGCGGCTCTAAACACGGGCTTCGCACGAAGTTCTCTTAGAGTCTGCTGTGCACAACACAAATGCACGGCCGTCAACTCATAAACATCCCCATCTGCTGACAACTCCGGGAACTTACGGCACATGTGCAGCAAGAAACAGTTAGGGAAAATGATGACAGCTACTTTACCCTCACAGCAGCTAAGTCAAACACGCCTAGCTGCGGCAGGTACCACAAATGCTGATGCTAACTGCAGCTCAATACTAACTGCAAATAACTCTTGAAGCAGCTCGGGAACTATCGACTGCAATTTCTAAGATTCCAGAGATGACAAAAGGACATGATCTAACCATCTTATAACACAAATACCTTTTAAAAATAAAAATTGAATTCCATCATAAATATGACAAAAATTATTAGGCGGAACCTTTCACAGAGAATAAAACAACAAATTATAAATTTACTTCTAGCTCAAATAAATTTATGGCCCCTGCCCAGAAAATAAAGTATTTTATCAGAATTTATTACAAATTTAAAATCCAAACAAACCACGACTATAACTTAAGGGCAAAAATACTGAACTACATGAACATCAAAACAGAAGCCAAACTACTTCCCAAACTTAATAACCAAAACAAATCTGAATTAGGATAATAATTATTAAATAATTTAAAGGGACTTGCATCTGAATGAAAACAAATGACACACCTAACCTTAATATGACAACAAAGTGTATCATGTCTATGAATAATCAGGACAAACATCCTAACCAAAACAACCTAATTCATAATTTCCAAAAATCCTGTGAAACTTACTTAATTTAACTAACTTATTTACCTAATGGATGATAAGAAAAAACAGAAAGCATCCCAGAAAAGTTGCCAGTCCGAAAATATAACCGAAAAGTTGCCAGTCGAAAATTATACCAGTAAATACGGTAGTCACTGGAAATTTATACGTTTTCAACTAACAAAACCTGCATGGTGCGAAACTTACTCAAAACACAGCAAAAATTCAAGAAAACTGTATAAAAAAGGATTAAAATTAAGTTCGTATAGCACAGCGATAAAATGTAGTAGTAGTTGTGGCCCAATATTTAATTGGTATGCTGCAATATGGAAAAAAAACCTAGTGGAAATCTGTTAATATGTAGCTGTATTCGATTCCAGCTATCGCTTGGACTGTTATGTTTAAATGAAAATTGTTTTGATTTAACAATAATGTTCGACCCACATACGCCAAGTTGTTTGAAACCAAACACAGTTGACAGCACAATGACCGTGAACGACTATGGAAAAGCAGAACTGGTTCATGAAAAAGGTAAAAAGGGCAGGATTCAATTTATAGAACAATGCACTTGGGGAGAGCGGCACAAGGTACTTACGGAAACGAGGTGTCGGACAAGGGAGTGGAGTTACCTCATACAGATAGCAAATGTGTGCTTCACACAGTTACGAGTCCCACCGCAAGCCTACTTCACATGTTCTCGCCGTACATATTTCAACTCATAAAATTTAAATTTTTCATGGAATATTTTTGCGGGGCGAGGGAGTGGAGTTACGGAATACAGATAACAAAAGCGCGCTTCACACGGTCACGAGTCCTGCCGTAAGCCTGCTTCACACCATCTCGCCGCACAGTTTCACCTCGTAATATTACAATTTTTCATGGAATATTTTTGCGATATTTTGACGGTTCCTAAAAAAGACCTCGTTATACCCGTGTTCTCACAATTATCATACTCGCTACTACAGAATTATACTGTAATTTTTATTTATAAATTCCCATTTTTAATAATTTTTTTAGTTATTCTTTATACATAGGTAATTTATAGCTGTCGTTATACTCAACATGAGAGTAGAAGTTGTACTTTATTTATGTACATGCCAGTTCTCCTTCTATTGAAAGCCTAGTAGTATGGAAATTTTTTGACACTCTCCTGAAAAATGGTAAATTAAAGAATCCACTGTTTTACAAATAAAACTTTAACTAATTATTTTTCTAACTTTTTTCTGACAATGTGATGCTGTACTACAAAATCAATATTCCTGTCTTGGATAGTCGCAGAGGTGTATCTTAATGTTTTTCATTAGAAATTTAAAAAATTTAAAGCTAAAAATTTAGCATTATTTTTATAGGGTAAGAGGTAAGGTAAATTAGGATTATTTACCTGCATTTGAAAGGGGTGCTGTAAATTTATATTTACTGTTTCTAAAAGTCTTGCATCTTGGCATAATTGGTGCCATGATCTAATATGAGTAGCAGCCCAGTAATTGAGAAAAACAGACTTCTTCAAGAAGTAGGGTGGAGAGGCTGTTTCATGTCTTGCAAAATCCTTTAATTTATGTACCTATTTACGAAAACTAGATAATAAATCTGCTTTTGTGTTTAGAAGAGGAAGACTAACTGTCTCGTTGATGATGGATACTTTATGTTTTCATATTTAGTTCTTTAAATTGCTGAATATTTATGTTTACCAATTTCTATTTATGTGCTGAACTCGGAAACAATGATCTTTTTTACTATAAATATTTCCAGCATATAATAATTCACATACTCAGCACATATAATTTGAGATAGTAAAATGTTTCATTATAGTGTGAGATTCATATGTAAAACGTGCTTTTTGTGCTTGCTGTATGTTATGTCGCCTGCTAGACTACAATATAAAGCAAGCAGTCCCATGTACATGCTATGTGGTTGCTTGGTGCCAGTACAGCAGTATTGATTGGGAGGGTGCATATGCATTTTTTTCACCAGAGTGATGGCTAGCCAGCTGGCTTCCCCTCACACGTCATCTTGGCAAGGTTGCTTGGTACCATTGTATGCTGCTCATTGAGAGTGAAGCAAACAATGCTTTTAACTGCATTAGGACATCATCGTTTTACCATCCTTATGTTGTGTGTGTACAAAGCCCTCAAAGAACTGGATAGTGGACAGACCTGTGATAATAAGTTAAAATTTAATAATCGTCTAATTTTCCTGCAAGAGGCCAGTAGAATGGACTTTGTGCTCACTAAAGTTGTGCAGCGTGATATGTTTGGGCTTGTTTTTGTTGAGATGTAAGGCTTGTGTGTTCATACAAGGTTTAATTTTTTTTTGAAGATTTTCTATATTTAAATAAATCAATATTTTACTGCGACGACATGTTAGTTCCTCTCTAGAAAAAATGAAATACATACTCAATTTTTGGTGTTTTTGTTTCTCAATGTCAATAATAATATGTCAAATTTGGTCTTGCAAGAATATAAATCATAGGCCGGTTATACACAGGCATGGCTTTTGTGCTGGATGTGCCCAGAGCACGTGTTGGGGAAAAACTGCATCATATACAACACCTTTTTGTGGGACACATGGGTATTAAAAGCTGCGGCATGTTAGGGTCGTTTGTCATGACTTTTAGTGAGTAACATTTGCAAACTATATCTACATCTTCAGGCCTACAATAGTTTTATCAAATGTGTAAAAATATAGTGAGTATAAAAATATAAGGTGAATATAACAATACTTTGATGAGGATACATACAACTGAAGAATTAAAAATACTGTGTGTATTTTTAGAATAAAAATATATTTAAAAAACGTGTGTAGATGAAATGGAATGCATATGAAGCAATGCAAGACTGCAAGTGCAGGGAAATTAGAAATCTCTGAGCAAACCCTCCGACCATCAATGTGGCTCAAAACGATTCCCACACCTGACCGGGAATTATCGCCATGGAGGGGAGAAAAGTGATCTAGTCGCAGCGCAAATGGTGAACCAATAAATGAAACGCTAGAAATGCAACATATGCCACAAGTAAAAATCTAGCTCACATTGGCTTTTTTCTATGTTCAGTTTGCCAACGAATTTGTCGCCAAACCACACTTTGCAAACATTGGTCCAGACTTGTGTCTTTTTATTATTGTCTCTATACTCATTTTCACCCACATCCCAAATAATTGGTAGTTTTTGCACCTCACAAATTGAGAGTTGGACATCCATTGCCAGCTAGAACGCACTCTTGTACTGAATTTGAACAACAGCAATTCGCAAAATGTTTTGCTGCTTGGAGTTTCCTTGAAGCCGGTGTGTCCTGCTACACTATGAACGGTGCATTCCATGCAGTATGTTATGCCATGCAATGCACATGTGATGCATGTTGAAGAACTATAAAAATATTATTTCTTAAGCTGCACGTGCAGCAAACGTTTGTTGGGCTTTGTGTCTAATTGTTCCAGACAGCAACGTTAGTGTGTGTGCGCACCATATCAGCCTGGTATCTCTCTATGCTACTAGTTGGAGCGCATTAATGTTAACACACATAGTGTGTAGCTCAGTGATGCCCATGTGTCCCTGCCTTAAAAGTCAATCATGAGAACTATAAGGTCGTAAGATCAACATTTGACTCGTTTAATGAAATACGTGTAATTTGTCACTTAGCCTTGCAAAACTAAGTGAACTTTTATAGGAGTCAGAGTTGGGTCAGAATTTCCCAAATTCCAATAGTGACTTCCTCAAAACAACAACACTTTTCCCAGGAATGTGAAAGATCGTAACATTGAGAGTTGACTGAATTGTCTACTATAGCATTGTTGCAGGTATATTTGTCTTCAACGTGACTATTTTGGATTAAAAATTGTGTACTTCGTCTGCTTGAAAACCTGTAATTTATACTTAAGATTGCTTGTCTGTGTTAGTTGATGCTTCTCTATTGCACACTACAGTCCTTCCTTTTTGTAGGTGTACATCAAGCGACTGAAGTATGACACGTACAAAGATATCTTATACAAACTCTTCCCCAAACTTCCTGCAGAATTGCTAGAGCAGTTCCTGGAGTTTGTGCGCCTGGTGCTTGAAGATGAAACTTTAAGTACTATCAATGTAAAACCTGGCAGCAGTTTCAACCTGCGGGATGCATGCCGATGGTGCAAGTTGGTTTCGCGAGACCACCAAACTGTGGGACCAATTTCTGTACTTAGCGGTACCCCTGAGCCTCGCAAGGCAGCTGAGTTGGTATACTTCAGCAGAATGCGCACAGATGAATCTCGCAGCAGGGTAAGATTACAGTGAAACCATGTTAAGATGTTTCTGAAAAATACTGAAAAATGTGTGCTTATTAAGAAGAAAAACTTCTTAAAAGGGTTAAAATTATGTATCCGTAATAGTCAAAGTGGAATCTTTTTAAAACTTACTAAGCAGGAAAACTTCTTAACAGAAAACTTCTTCAGTGGGTTTTACGTATTTTTCTTGTTTACTAGAGATTCCCTTTCTTCGGGGCTCTTTTTCAAAAGTATGAAGACAGGTTTGTAGTATATGTGTGCCTAGTATCAGCAGATGCCCGTTGTTTCAAAAAATTTAATGGCATAAGCTTGCATGTAAGCAAACTTCTGGATTCATATGTATTAATTAAAATTATTTTGAAAGTTGATGCATAGATGTGGGTGCGTATGGTAAAAGTAGTCACTCATTATGAATAATATCAATGATTGCAACAGTTATTGCAGAACGGGTATTCCTCTATGTTTCTTGCATGAAGTTAATTTAATTAATAGGGTTAGGTAAGTATTTATTTTTTCTTTCCTCTGTTTATATGATTTTAGTATGGCCGCTGGCATCAGACTCTTTGCTAATATGTGGGAGTTCATTCTTTGTGGGTGTACTTGGTAGTGCGTAGATGGGTTTCAAAGGCATTTTACATTATGTAGAATTTACAGTATATACATAACAATTTAAAATGTATAGAATTAGAAATTAATAGTTAAAATATTTTTATTCATTAAATTTTTTTGTTAGTTAATATATATATATATATATATATATATATATAATATCATTATATATATATATATATTATATATATAATAATATATATATATATTACAGTA